>CM067496.1:1647426-1697989 GCA_034552555.1 Semaprochilodus insignis | reverse complement strand
ACATACAGTTTTCCCAGAATGAGATCTGCTTATGTCATTACGAGACAAGAGTAGTTTAAAACGCTTAATGTGTCTAATAACAAACACAAAACCGATTACTAATAACTAACATATTGTCGCTGTCTAAAAAAAACAAGTACCTACAAAATGGCGAAGAGGGCAAGAACCTGATTTACACTCGTCCTCAAAAGAACAGCTGCACTCAGAAGGAAGTGTGGGACTGCAGTGCTATTGGGAAGGAAGATAAAGGTTACCAGGATCAATAAATGATGATAAATTTAGACTGATATGATCAGTATTTATAGATCTACACATACAGAAGTAGTGTCTCTCAGTATGGCGTCGGGCCGCCATGTTTGCTAACCCAACATGCCAGACGTCTCGGTATGGAGTTGTAGAGGCTCCTAATGGTGTCCTGTGATAATCCATCCCATGCAGCTTGAATATTCTCACACAGTTCCTGCAGATGGTGCGGTAGGGGTGGAGGTGGAGTGACACCAGGCCTTCTGGACATGTGACGCGTCACAACAAACCGTTCATCTTGGTGCTGACCACGGTGCCTCCACACACGGATTCGTTGGTCGTCTCCACCAAGACAAAAACGGGACTCGTCACTGAAGATGACCCGCTGCCATGGCAAATCATTTCAGTCTTTGGTGATGTTGACGTGGTGGTCATCATAACGGTCTGTGTGCATGTAGTCCTGCGTCGTGCAGCCGTCTGCCAATGGTGCTGCACTAACAGGATGACTCATGGAGGGCATCACTGCTTGCTGAATGTCTGCAATCGTGGCTGTAGGGCAAGTCAGGTACAGAGATAAGGCCCGTGCTTGCTTACACCACATGCATGACCGAGTGTGAAACTTGAATCATTGGCATGTCTCATGACGTCAAACCTACCCACCAAGTTTCATTCCTGTCAGTTGATTCTTTGTGGGTGTGCAGCTGTTCTTTTGATGGAGAGTGTCATTTTATTGGACGTTAACGGAAACAGATTTTTTTTTTTTCCAAGCAGTTTTGGGCCATTTCTGTTGGTCCATCCGTCATGAATTTTTACACATTGTAAACGGCAGCTCATGTGATCAAATGATGCATAAAAGTAAAAACCGACAAATAATGGAGGTACATGTTTTTCTTTGGACAGCGACAATATGTATTCAGCCATGATTCCTCCTCTTACCTCAGCGTCTTTGCCCCTGTCATCAGATTAGGACATCAATTCACAATGAATATGTCACCCAAGTTGGCGCCCATGCACGTAGTATATGAACACACCTGATTCAGCTCATCAGCTAATTTCCCACTCCTTTATAATCCAAATTAGGCCTGTTAGAGCAGGGCGAACTCTTCATTGTAAGTGCTCTGACCCCTTAGCATCTAAATCTATTACCCTGCACGTTTTCACAGGATAAATGCTGCTTAATGAAAAGCGTAGACTGGATGATGGGGGTTTTCTCAGGAGTATCGAAGCACTCTTAGTCTCTGATTTCTCACCGCTAATGCTGCCAGACTCCACAATGGCTCAAATTTGATTTGGCGAAAAACAATCTGCTCTGTATATCACATTAACAACTTCGCGCTCCAAGAAGAAGAAGAAAAAAAGAAAGAAAGAAAGAAAGAAAGAAATGAGAAAAGAAACAGTTAGCAGCTCTGCGATTGTTCATAGTGGGGTCCAGACGAGGACTGTATAGAGCATAGACCTCTGGTGTGCTGAGGCCTCTCTGAGGTGTCTCTCAGGCAGCCAGGCAGAAAATGCTGCAGCCAGTTCAGCTAATGGCAGGATTAGGATCACGGCCTGGGCCAACTTTTCACACTGCAGCCAGACTGCACTCGGAGGAGGAAAGTAACAGATTACAGCTTTTCTCATGGCAGGACTCGAGGCGACTGCGGGTCTTTCACTGTAACAGCACTTTTCTGAGTTCAGTTCTTTTCAATCACAACTCTACTCTAACACAATCAAACAGTTACCTTAGCTTAGCAGTTTGGCTGACTAACTTTAGCTGCTGTTTCTTTGTTATAAAATCTCATTGTCATTTTCTCTAAATCCGGTGTCAACCAGAGGAAGATGGGTTCCTCCCTTGAGCCTGGGTTCCTCTCAATTCAATTCAACTCAACTCAACTCAACTCAGTCATCATATCAATACAGGGTTGTACAGTATTATGAAACAAAGTCTGTCTGCTTCTCCTTCTCACTCCTACAGAGTGTTTCCTTGCCACTGTTGCCTTTGGCTTGCTTGTTGTGGGCTTGGACCCAGATTCCCTTCCTTACATCTCTCCATGGATTCCTTTCCTTATATTTTTAGTATTTTAGTATTTTAATTTTTCCATGAACTGCTTTTCTGTAAAGCTGCTCTGAGACAACATTTGTTGTAAAACGCTCCATATAAATACATTTTGATTGATTGATTGATTGATTGATTGAGCTGTTTTGTTCGTTTTGTCATTTTACACAGCCCTGTGCAAAACTCAGAGACCACTGTTTCAGTTACTTAAGTTCAGTAACTGAATTCATTTTGTTTCTGTCAATCTATCTAGGGACTCCTAACAACCACCTGCAACACCTGGTAGACCACCACAACAGTCCCTATTAGATCAATAGAACTCCACAGATTTTAGCATAATGTAACCTTTCTGCATAATTAAATGGTTGACATGTCAACCACCATTCATAGTGGGGCCAAATACTCTGTTCTAGAGAAACTTACTGAGCCAGATTTGTTCACAGTGGTGGTGATGGGAACCAGACGTCCACCTCTAAGAGCTCCTATCACAGAACATTATTACATGTAATGGTTACAAATACGCTGCCTGATGACTGACACATGATACTTGATATGATTGTTTTGTTAGAAGGTTTGGTCTAAATCATATGTTAATCATTTAATTTGTATCCAGGCAATGCGGAGGGATACGTGAATGATGTTGTAAGGCCAAATAGTCCCTTTAAAAACTATTTTAGATTTATGGTTATTTTACCATCATCAGCGTTACATATGAAACTCAGAAGACACGCGTAGGCTCTCTGGTGGTTTTGGATAGTGAATAAAATGGCTGTATTTGTGTTGTAGACATGGTGACCCCTGGTTCCCATCACCGGTACTACAACGAACCACTTCACACCAAACTACCCCAAATGACTGTTGTTTAAATCTCAACCACTGAATTACTACTGAAATGCTCCCTTTGAATACTTTCTGCTGAATGAGTGACTTCTACTCATTGGTTCTTTTGACTGGAAATAAACAGATGAAGAGCGGTCTCTGACTTTTGCACAGTACTGCATAGAAAGCACCAAAGCACAACCCTTTATTTAGCCTGAAGCTGCTGCTTGTATATTCCATTGTGAGAGTATCTAGCAAGCTTACAGCTAGCCTAAAAATAGGCTAGCTATAAGCTTGCTAGCAGCTAATGATAAAATGATGGGTTTGCTTAGGCAGCCAGTAAACCCAGTGAAACCATGAGCACTGGACGTCTTTCTGCAAGACGAATATTAACAGGAAGTAACTTGAAGATCAGCGTATTAACTCTTATTTGAGGCATTTTCTTTAGCAGGACTTGTTTAAGTCAATGATGGTCGAGGGTTTTGTTCACTACTGATGTGAGCGAGAGACAGACCTGTGAGGAGTTGCAGGTTGGGCAGTGGTTCAGACAGCACTCCTCTACACTGCTCTTCCACCGGCAGGGGGATGACCATCAGTCCGTCCGCCAGCTGAGGGAAGTCCTTGATGAAGTTGTTATCCCTGTGGGAAGGAAGGAAAGTTTAAGGAACATTTCAGCTAAAAAAAAAAAAATCTGGGCTACAGTTTTCCCTTTTACTCCAGATCAGGTCAGAATAAGAAAGAAGCGAGTTTAACTTTGATGTATTATTTAGATATATATTTCAAAGCAATGATTTTTTAATTACACATTTAATAAATGTTAATTGCACTACAGCTTAACAATGGGTATCAGTACACTTAATGTGCCCTGATGGCCTTTAAGTAGGCCTCCTTGTATCTACACTCATTGTCCATATTATTAGCTCCACATACCATATAGGAGCACTTTGTAGTTCCACAGTTACAGACTGTAGTCCGTCTGATTCTCTGCATACTTTCTTACCCTGTTCTTTAATGGTCAGGACCCCCACAGGACCACCACAGGACAGGTATTATGTGGGTGGTGGATCATTCTCAGCACTGCAGTGACACTGACGTGGTGGTGGTGTGTTAGTGTGTGTTGTGCTGGTGTGAGTGGATCACACACAGCAGTGCTGCTGGAGTGTTTAAACACCTCAGTGTTGCTGCTGGACTGAGAATCGTCCACTAGTACTAGTCTCTCTTGTGACCACTGATCAAGGACTAGGGAACACAACCTGTGCAGCAGCAGATGAGCTACCATCCCTGGCTTACATCTACAAGGTGACTAGCATGGTAAGAGGGTCTAATACAGCGGACAGTAAGTGGACACAGTGTTTCAAAACCTAGAAAACACCCGCAGGCATAGAATATGCATTTCATCCATATCCATAATAATATATTAGTTATGTTTTGTAAAAGTATACTGTGTTGTATTAGTTTAATAATAACAAACTGAAACATAAGTACACTTATAAGTCCACATAAGTACACTTAGTCACAGGTAACAGAGTAAACTATTAAATGTGTGTGATTATTAAACATCCAGCAAATCTTGAATTAAAAAATATCAGATAGAAATATGATAATAAGTGTCTTAAAAAGCGCTGAGCAGATCTATATGAGGAGGAACAGTGCTGGTGGAAGGATAAAGTAATGAACGGATGAAGGAACATTGTTGGTGTATGGATACAGGAGTGAGTGGATGAAGGAACAATGTTGATGGATGGATGGATAACGGAATGAACAGATGAAGGGACAGTATTGGTGTATGGATAAAGGAATCAACAGAAGAAAGAACATTGTTGATATACATATAAAGTAATGAAAGGATGATGAAACAATGTTGGTGCACGTTTAAAGGAATGAATGGATGAAGGAACGGTGTTGGTGTGTGGATAAAGGAATGAATGGATGAAGGAACAGTGTTGGTGTGTGGATAAAGGAATGAATGGATGAAGGAACGGTGTTGGTGTGTGGATAAAGGAATGAATGGATAAAGGAACTATGTTGGTGTATATATAAAAGAATGAATGGATGAAGAAACAGTGTTGGTGTATGGCTGAAGGAATGAATGGATGAAGGAACAGTGTTGGTGTATGGCTGAAGGAATGAATGGATGAAGGAACAATGTTGGTGTATGGATACAGGAGTGAGTGGATGAAGGAACAGTGTTGGTGTATGGCTGAAGGAATGAAGGGGTGACAGTTAGTGACAGACAGGTGGTCTAGCTTGCTAGCTTTGGGTTATGCTGGTGTTGGATATTAGTGTTTTTGTATAAGTGTGTATGTATATAAGTGTGTATACGTTTACCATGTGGGGAACAGCTGCATTACCAGAACAAAGCTTTATGTATTTACGACAGGATGGGGTCCCTGGGAGAACGTTGCCTTCAGGAGAACTTTACGACAGGATGGAGTCCCTGAGAGAATGGTCACCACCTGAAGGATAGTTGACTATCTGTTAACACTAGATAAGGACACACCCTCTGTGTGCCTTAAGGGGGGTGGTGAAACAGGCTATAAAGCCTGTGGGACAAGGGACTGTCTTTAGACTGGACTGGACTGGACTGAACTGAGTTGGACTGGATGGGACTGTCTTTGGACAGTAGCTGTGAGTGAACTGCGATCGCCATGAAATAAACTACTCCAACATCCCCAGCCTCCAGTCTCCTGACTCTACCTTTCTGTGCAAGCAAGAAAAGAAACAACACTGGTTAGCTTTAGCTCACTAAGTTTCTCTGACGCTGAAACTATTTTGTGTATGTGGGACAGGAGACATCAGCCTTGTGATTGGTCAGTGGAATGCTTATGGAAGTGTTGCCCAAGATTAGGACCGCCCAGTTTACACGGAGAGAAGAGAAATATGGTGGCCATTCATGGGTCATTTAACATCATTAAAATGACAGCTTAATCCATATTTACTGTTTACCTGGAAGATCAAGATTAAGCTAATTAGAAAGTCATCAGATCTAGGTTCCCTGGGCATGCTGGGTATAGTAGTGAGTAAATAGTGATAAAGAGAAACATGAAAATGATATATAATTGTGAATTGTTCCACAAAGACAAGGCTGATGGATGTAAAGCTGTGTTTTAAAGAGCCTTACATAACATGAAAAACCTATTAAAAGCTGGTTTTAGGCTGGAACCCCTATTTTATGTAATCTCTAGTAGACAGATTTATGTAGTGGTTGTGAAAACCACTGTGTGTGTTTTTTTCTGTCACCCATGCAACAAACTTTTGTCCATTTTCATAGATACGCAGTTCTACATTAGCCTTATAACTCCAGTGCAATGCTATAGAAGAACCTGGCACACCAATCCGCCTCGGTTCATCATCCGCGTTTGGTGTAAGTGGAAACCTGTTTACATTTGATGTTCAACCCCATTTCAAAACAGGGTCGAGCATTTTCCCCATTTGTGCAGACTTCATGACTGATCCAGCAGCGCAAGTTGATGGTACGGATCAGCCACGAGGTCATCCACTCCTTCCTAAGTGGAGAAGACGAGTGTTCAGACTGATAGAGTGCATTGCATTCTAGGCATTTCGAGGGAGTTAGGAGTAAGCGCCGAGTCGGCGGTGGGCCGGGTCAGATCGACTGGAGCTCATGTGATGACTGACTGGGCCTTAAAGGGCAGAGAGGGACTGTGCAGAGATTGGAACAGAGCCATGGAACTGCACAGAGAGATAAGCGAGAAAAGAGAGAGACGGAGAGAGAGGGAAGGAGAGAGAGCGATATTACAGAAGTGGTGGGGGGCAGCATCCACTGAACTAAAAGGTCCTCCCTCTCTCTCTCTCTCTCTCTCTCTCGCTTCTAAGACCATGAGTCAGTATGTCTGTGCATGAGAGATAGAACGAAAAAAGGACAACAAATGGAGAGATAGGAGCAGATCCCTTTTAAGAGAATAAATAAACAACATCAAATGCTTCACCTGATTGATTTTCAAAGTAGGAGCCAGTCTGCTGAGAGGAGGATGATTCCACACCATTCGTTTCACATCTTTACTGATTTAGAAGAAAGGTGCAGGCCGAGAATGGAAGGAAATAAAAAAGTGGGCTGGAAAAGTAACAGCTGCACTGACTTATTGTTTTAGCTGTTCATTTTACTCTTCAATTAAACTTACTGATGTACCTAGAGTAAAATTCATGGACATTGCACGGCCAGTTTTAGGGGGTCTTTAGCCCCCAAGTAACTAGTACATTACAAGGGTAACACTTTATATTCATTATTGACTAACTAACATAAATGAATACATTAGGAATAGTTACAATGCTTGGATAGTGTTGAGTAAACATAAAGCAACTACATGTTTACATAAAGTTGAATTGAATTGAATTGAATTGAAGTAAGCATATAACATGCACTTAATATTAATTAACCATTGTTAATGTATTCCTTCATGTTAATTAATGAATTGCTTCATGTTAGATAGTCGATACTTAACGTAAAATGTTTGAAATATTACTAGTGCAAATCATCTATAGCATATTCTGCTTACGAGGCAGAATTACTGTGTGCCAATTTGACCTGGCAGCCATTTTTGTACATTTACTGACTGTTGTGACTCTAAAACTTCACATTTTGAGTCTTCAGACCCCCTTAGTACAGGCTTAGCCCCCCATTCCATTAACCGCTAGTGACACCCCAGGTAACATTTACTATGTCTTGTATAATGCTTTAGTTTCTTGGGTAAATCAAGTTAAGATTTATTAGCTCTACAGACTGATGCATATGTTGCCTGTAAAGCTTCCCAGCATTTGTAGCTGTTTTGTTGGCTAACTCTAATTTGTTCTATTTTTATTTTTGTTTATTTATTTATTTTTTGTGCTATAGCATATTCCAGTGCTAAAATATGAGGTTTGAATGTATTCTCACCCTGATGGTGTTGTGTGTTCAGGTTTACTACTAAAGATTCATTCTTCAAGGGTTCTTTAATGAAGAAAATGGTTCTATATACTGCCATGAACACTCAGAGAGCCCTGTGCATGATTACAGGGTTCTTCTTCTGCATAACGGAAGGGTTCTTTAGACTGAAGGAGGATGTGTTGTATATGATTCTATACAGAACCTTTTGGATGGTACGGACCCTATATAATGCTTTTACATAGCACTACAGTTCAGTACAGTTCAGTGATGGTTATGATGCCTGCTTGTAACAAAAGAATAAAAAGTGAAAGCAGTATGTAGCACAGTAGAGAACCTTAGAAACGATCTAAAACTGTATACACTTAACCAGAAAAGTCTGGTTAAACTGACTCACATTAAAAGTAAAGCATGTTTTTTTCCCTTCTGCTGTAAGTTAGTAGAGTTATGTTAAAGTTACCTGCCCCTGACTGGCTGCTCACCTGCCCAGGCTCTCACTGATGAAGGACTAACCAGGCTTTCCCACTGCAGACTCATTTTTCCGGTCTTGCTATCTGCATCTGACTATTATTTCACAATTAGTTCTTCATTAACTTCATGGTCATCACTATGACCAGATCAGAATAATTAGATACTCAACTATTTCAAAATCCTCCTCGACCAGAGGAGGAGGATGAGTCACCCCGTGTGAGTCTGGCTCCTCCCAAGGTTTCCTCCTCCAACTTGAGGGAGTTTTTCCTTGCCACCGTTGCCTTTGGCCTGCTCACCGGGGGCTTCTTTCTTTTCCCTCCTTAATGAATTATTATTACTGAATTTCTGTAAAGCTGCTTTGAGACAACATCAGTTGTAAAAAGTGCTATATAAATAACTGTGATTTGATTTAATTTGATATTGTCCACAGGCTTATAATATGTACACATAAACTTTATGAATGACCCATCAAATAGATTTTCTAAGAACAGAGAAATCTGATCATGTATAATATTAAAAATAATATACGTATTTCTTATTTATGTAGTTTTTTTTACTCTTAGGCCATTTATATTGGTCCATTCATCATAAAATATCCATACATAACCATAAAGAGCAGGATTATGAGAATGCTTTAATGGCAGTGAGGACTACTGTTTGTCTTTATCTGTTTACTGTTTGTATTTTGCACTGCGTGATTATCTGAGCACCAAATCCATCAAGGCAAACTGGCATAGGTGTGCCGGTCCAGTATGGTCACTAACAAGGTCAGTAAAAGTCAATAAGACACTCTCAAGGTGAAAGAAGAGGGATCAACATAGAGCTTTCCTTTAGAAGCTCGGACTTGAAAACAAAGCCTCTCTATCTTTCTCCATCTCTCCGTCTCTCTCTCTCTCTCTCTTCTTCCTTTCTATCCATCTTCTCTGACTTTCATAAGGGATCTGGAGGAGGAGAGTGGAGGAGAGTGAAACCGCAAGAGCCTGTTAGAGGCAATCAGGACATCCTTTACTGGAACAGGAAGGAGCGAGAGAGAGAAAGAGAGAGAGAGAGAGAGAGAGAGAGATAGATTTACAGATTTAGAAAGAGACAGAGAGAGAATAAGATACTAGGAGATCAGGAAGACAGAGGAGGGAGAATGATATATAGATAGAAAGAGAGAGAGAATCCAGAGAGTGTGAAGAGAAAGAGACAGAGAGAGAGAGAGAGAGAGAGAGAGAGAGAGAGAGAGAGAGAGAGAGAAGGAGCGCACTGTAAAAAGATTACTCGTCTATGCTCACAGAAATCTATCGATCGCTAAATTAAATCAGTGAGCGTCTGGCGGCCGTGCAGCCGCGAGAGCTGACGAGTGTTTTCAGTCCAAGGCTCGACTATATGGATTTTCTCCTATATAGAGGTTTGTCCTTGTCACCGGCGCGAGCTTGTTAACAGTCCATCTGTTTAGACTGGGCGGGGATTACTCCACTCCTTAAGGACGCCCGTGAATACTCTGGACGGAAGCTGCTAAATGGCTTTTTCATGGTCATCATTAGCAGCTGAAAGCAGAAGGGCTGCAGCCCGGAGGCTGGACAATACATCGTAATCATGATCACTGCCTATTACAGCACTGATATCATAGAAACCAGCCCTGTAACATTACTTACTCACATCTTACTCGCATTACTGATTCACCCATGGGTTTTAATAGACATATCGCAATCATAACACGGATGTAGCAATACAGTCACTGCACCAGTACGTCCAGAGCCTTAAAAGGAGCCTGGCCACTTCCTGTTCTTCTCATCCTCAATGTAACAAGAGCACTGCCCTGCACATTTTAGTGCTTTCCCTGCACCCAACACACCAGATTCAACTCATCAGCTCATTAACAAGCCCTTTCAGATTTGCATGGGGGTGTGTTAAAGGAGGGTATCCACTCTGCAGGGCAGGGTGCCTCCCGGGCCAGGGTTGAGAAACATTGGACTAGAGGGCAAACATGAGGGCAACCAATAGGAGTGAATGGAGCTAAATGGCTAAAAATGTTTATAAAATATTTTTTGATTTTCTTTCGTCTTTCAAGCAGAACGTTTTGCTCCTTTAATTTTGGAAAGTGGACGAGTATATATAAACATTTATGAGGGCCCTGAAGCGGAAAAGCTGGCATTAGCCTTATATTTGGGAGATTGACAGTTCAGTGCCTGGTGATGCCACAGCCATGAGTAAGAACAAGTTTGCACTGGACTGAAAGACACTGTTAAGAAGTTCTATAACTGAAAAGAGCTCCAAACTGTAACAGCAGTGTTGCTTTCTGTCGTGTGTTAACAAAACAAGTCTGTATTAAAAATGACAGAGCTCAACATTCATGTTAATTCACTCACCGAGGCTCCAAATTGGGAGTTGTAGCTTGTTAGCTAGCCAGCATCTCTCGGTTTTCGCCAGTTTTCCTGGTGTTTTCCATCTCATATGAAGCAGAACTGTATATCTTTAAATCTACTTTATTATTATCATTTATTATATATGTACAGTGTATCTGCCTGCTTTCTGTTGTTTGACTGTTCACTTATATCCTACAGCATTAATGGCACAACTGGAAAATTTGAATCAATGCGACTTTATCATCCAGCATCAAAAGGCATTTTTGTGGTGTCACCTGATGGGAAACTCACTATTCCCATAAAACTGAGACCGACTGAAAGCAGCAATAGTCCAGGGAACAATGACCCAAACTAGCTACTACTACTGGTCTTGACCATGCACCGTTTGTCTGTCACATCATACAGTGTACGTCACTGTTCTATATTTCTGAATCATTAACTGCTTGAGATGTAAATATAGTCAGTCAGACTGGTTTGCTGTAAAACGGTTGATTGTAGAGATGTTCTTTACATTGGTGATGATGGGAATCAGCGGTCACCACACAAATTGTCAGAAACAAAGACCTCAAACCGACGTGAGCAGAGCTAAAAGTCAGGTTGGCTTTATTACACAATAGGGCAGTCGAACAAAGCAACAACACACGACCAAACATGAAACAGGGACGAGCGTAAATCACAGTCAGGGGCAGGCAGAGGTCAGAACCAGGAGAGACAAGCAGCGAGGCAGACAAGTTAGAAGGAGTAAGCGATAAACAGTGAAACGAAGAGGAGGACGAAAGCCAGAAAGATCATCAACAAGGAAGCCAAGAAGGGGATAAGCAAAAAGAGGAAGTCAGGAACAAAGGGAGTCAAAACCAGAGATCGGAAACACAGAAATGAAACGCTCAGTATTGCTAGGTCGGCAAAAGTTCGCAACGAGGAAGTGTGATCGTGGGGCTTAAATACAGGGGTTCAATGGAATCAGCTGGGTTCAGAACTCCGGAGACCTGGAGAGAAGCTGAGTGGATGACTGGGAACACGTGGATGCGACGTCATCGAGCGAAGCCCTCTGGGAAGTCGAGTCCGAGAGAGCGAAGGAGCCGGGAAAACCCGGAAGCGTGACACAAATACAGACATTTTATTTGTTTTTATATTAAAATAGTCATAAATCTGGTACATTTTCACATTTCACATTTGCACAGTACATTTTGCCTCTTCTCATCTTGCATGTATCCCTTCGCCTTTATCAAAACACTAACTTTCTGTGAGGGAGCTTTTAGAGGTCGACATCAGGTTCCTATTACCACCACTGTCAACAATTTTGGACAAATGGTGTCCTGCGATAATCCATCCCATGCAGCTTGAATATTTTCACACAGGTCCTGCTGGTTTTGCGGTAGGGGTGGAGGTGCAGTGACACCAGGCCTTCTGGACATGTAATGCGTGACAACAAACCGCACACTGATTAGTTCATCGTCTCCACCAAGACAAAAGTGGGACTCATCACTGAGGAATGATTCTGAGATTTTGAGTTTGGCACAACACTATAGCGGTCTTTGGTGACGTTGACGTGGTGTTTAAGGACAGTCGTCGTAATGGTCTGTGTGCGTGTAGTCCTGCATTGTGCAGCCGTCTGCCAATGGTGCTGACACTAACAGGATGGCTCATGGAGGGCATGGAGGGCTTGCTGAATGTCTGCAATTGTGGCTGTTGGGTCAGTCAGGTACAGGGATAAGGCCCATCCTTGCCTACGTCACATGCACGGCCAAGCGTGTAACTTGAATCATTGGCATGTCTCACCACGTGCAACCTACCCACCAATTTTCATTCCTGTCGGTTGATTCCTTCTGGGTGGAAGTATTCCTGCATCTGTTTGTTTGATGATGAGCGTACATAGAATTGTTAAAAATTTCGGTCCTGAAGGTTTGAGTTGATGATTTAGGCATGCAGTTAGCACAATGCTAACTGTGTGATGATATTAGCTTCCATTACATTAGCCTCATACATACTATATTAGCCTCGTAGTTCCTGTGCAGAACTAAGACGTACGTCTCAGACGCTAATCATGTCTTGACTGACTAACTACATTTGGGATGAGGATGCTAGTCCCCCAAACTGCCGCTTTATCAGTGTATATCATATGCAGATTCCCCTGCAGTGCCGTTACGTGATCTGCCGTTTACCGTCAGCAGATTTTCATCTCCCCTCTCTCAGGACAGCCCGTTTACCGCGTGTGCGAGATTCCTTCAGAAACGGATCTTCACTCGTGCCAGTTTGACTGCACTAAGAAAGGAAAGGAGTAATACAACTACTACTAAATAGGAATGAATGGAGAGCGGAAATCGAAGGCATTTGGATGCATGTGTTTTAGGCTGTGCCTCAATACCGCCTGAGGGAACGACTTAGCCCGCTGTGCCAACAGTGACTGTGTGCGCGTGTTTAGCCATGTTTCATTCAGTACTCCAGAGTCTTCATTAGTGTGTTTGTCTCTGAGCCGTGGCTGCTGAAGTCCGGCTGGAGCTGCTCAACATTCCACACTCAAACCACAACACTGACCGGCAGCCGGAGTGAGCCGCGACTGTGACAGTAATGAAAATGATGTACTTAGCAGAGGTGAGGTGAAGCATGGCTGTTAGAGCTGGAGCTTCAAATCAGGATGAAAATATCAAATCTTGGTTTTATACTTCCCAGTTCCTTGAAGGACCCAGAGGACACTTAACAACCATGGGCATCAAATGTTTGGGGACATCTAGTGTCCTGAGCCAGACTCGTTCCTGTTGTCTGAGAATCAGCTGGGGTTTTCTCATTAAGAGGGTGATATCGTGAACCTTACCCCAGCCCTCTCTCTGTCTCTACCTCCTCCTTGTTTTTCTTCTCCCCCTTCTATCTCTCTTGCATATCCGTTTTATCTTCCTCTAAACATTTGCTCTCTTTCTATCTCTCTTCATTTTCTTTCTCTCTGTCCGTTTTCCATTTCTGCTTCAAAATCGCCATATTTTTCTTTCTCACTCTCTATTTGTTCTCTTTCTTTCTTCCTATGTTTCTCCCTCTCTCTCTGTTTTCCTTTTTTCAATGTACACAGTATATTTCTATCAGCTCCTCCTCCCCCCTCTCTTTTTTCTTTCTTCTCTCTCTCTCTGATTTTCCTTTCCTGTCTCTGTCTCTCTCTGGATCCACTCCTTTTCAGTTCACTTTCTCTCTCACTTTACCCAACACTTTCAAATGATGCTCTACCGTCCTCTCTCTCTCTCTCTCTCTCTCTCTCTCTCTCTCTCTCTCTGGGAGGATTTAATGAGAATGTGATTGTCTCCCAATTAAAGCCCTCGACTTATCCCCCATCCACCACACACACACACACACACACACCTCATCCGGCTCGTTTCTGCCACTTCTTGATTTCAATTTCATTTCGTTTAATTGGTGAAACATTTGTCTTCTCTCAAAAGTCCTGCTCTCAGGCTGCCTTCACTCATCGTTCTCTCTCACTGGCTGTTAAAAATTAACAAACATAATGATTAATTATTATATTTAAAAAGCGTTTGTAGCACCACTTGTATGAAATGTACTTCGTTCTCATTATCTCTTCAGTATCAAACACAGCAGCGGCTGTTAGCACTACAAATTGGGCTACAGAGTGAAAAACCAATGGACCGAATTCATAGTTTAACAGTCGTACATACTTAGTTTAGCAGTTCCAGTCAAACCAAAGGAAAAACGTTGCAGCTGAGACACTCAGTGCTTGTGTACACTGTAAGGTTTGGGAAGACTTTGTTATTCCTAACTCTCTAATACAGAAGTCAAGGCGATGTTTGTTGTTTTTCAATAAGTTAACATACAACAACGTATACAAAACCACACCACTGTGCCCACGATGCCTTCTATCCTATATTCATACCAGTTACCATCATGCTAACAATCACGCTTACTAGCCAGCTAGCTTCAGGTCGTTCAAATTTAAGCTGTGAAAAAGCAATTAATCCTCAACACGACAAATGAGAAAATCACATAGTAATTGTGTTCAGGTGTCAGAAATAACACTTATGAACAAGGCTCAAAGAGAAAGTTCAGTCAAAAAAAGCTAACATTGCTAATAATAAGTGAATCTGGCCATCAGTAAACAAAATGGCACAAGGCCTGTAAGCTTGCATGAACTCAATTTCAGCCTCAGCGTTAACACATGAACATGGCTTGAAATATTGAGAAGCTAATACTGCTAACACTGAGTGAAAACAAAAGTATCCAGACGTAATGCAAATAAGAAAATGGCATGCTAACTTCCCTGCTAGCTTCCATGCATTCAATTCCTGCCTTACATTTTACCTATCAAACATGTGATAAGGGAATAGGTCAGTTAATACAGCTAGCATTGCTAACAACACCACAACCACAAAGCAAATGACCAACGGTTATTATCATGAAATGTTTAACTAATATCAAGCTATTGCTTGCTAACATGCATGAACTGCATTTCATTCCCAATATGGGGAATCAAAACATAACTGGTTAGTAGGGTGGCCACATGTCCGGTTTAGGCCGGACCGTCCGATTTTTCAACTCCCAGTCCTGGACGGACGCCTATTAGTCCTCTTTTCGGGATGAACTATTTAATATGTTCACTCGCCAACAATATTTTGTGTGCCATTGGCTCATGCCATGTCAAAAGGAATGCCTTGTATTTCATTGGTTTAACAAGGTCATGTGACATCGCTTACCGGTTAACTGCAGGTCAGCTCTCTAAATGCTAATCAATTAGTAAGCTCCCGTCTGACTCACTAAGGTCATCCATTCCACCTAATTAGGTGTGTAAATCATCATTTATGTGTTATATAGGTTAGGTTATGATTTTGATTCTGTTGTAGTATCATGCGGGGGGGCATGATACTACAACAGAATGCTTTATCCTGCTTTATCCCCCCCCTGCTTTATCCCCCCCCCCTTATGATGTCCTCCTTTTAGGGGTTATGATAGTGGCAACGTACTGGTTAGTCAAGCAAAGCTAATGTTAGCTGGCTAGCAATGAGTGAAAACAAATGTATCATTATTCACAAATAACAAAATTGGGCTAAAGTGCACATGACTCTGAATGGTAAGACTAAATACACCAAGAGAATTAGCACATACGCTAACAAAACGTCTGAGCTTCACTGGAATGAAGTGATGCTGCCGTTACTCTGCTCGGCCACTGGAGGGCGCTGCCCATCTGCGTTGTAAAACCGCAGAGTGACCTGGACAGAGTCAGCAGTCTGCCACTTCACATTCATTGTAAAGGTGAACATGCAGAGGACCCTTCAGCAATTCTGAACCATACACACAGCGAGGGGCTTCTTTTCTCATTACTCACACATTCCCCCTCTCTCTCTCTCTCTCTCTCTCTTTCACTCCCCTACACGCACTCTCTCAGTCAAGGATGTTTATTTTTATTTTCTATAATTTATACCCCACGTCACCCCCAACCCCCACACTCGCACACCGCAGGAGTCCCAGTGGATGGTGAATCAAATGCAATGATGCACCTTCAACATCCGCCCACCGTGTACAGAACACTCTTCTCCCCCCTGCACTCAGGATGAGTGTGGAACATAAATATGAAACAAATCGAATATGATCACATCCCTCTGTTTGCAGTGGTGTCAGAACGAACACTTGTAAACATTGCTGAGCAATACTTCTCTAACAACGAATGACTGCAAATAGCCATCAGTTAGCATCATGCACATGACATCAAGCCAAGCCTGCGAGCTTCCTGAATTCATGTCAGTATTAACATAACTCATAAGCATGGCTAAGTCTGAAAAGCTAAATGTTGCTAACTGCGTCTTTAACATTGTGCAAAACTCAAAGTTAATGAAAACCTGAATTCTGGGCTCTAACTTAACATTTACAAACATGACATTTAGAAACAGTTCGATCAAGAAAAGCTAACATTGCTAACGACGAGTGAAAGCAAATGACCACTGGTTAACTGACATCAAGCTAACCGAAACCTGCAAGCTTCCATCCATCGTACCCTCACAGTCTTAAAACAGGCGGTTCTTTCAACGGTTCTATGACATTATAAAGGTTCTTTTATTACTACGAGCCTGACATCACACCTTTAGCAGCTTGCTGTATAGAACCATATAGGCTACAGTATATTATCCATCAATCTGGAGAGTGAGCTGTTCTATATAGAACTCAGGTTGAAAATTGATCTTTTATAAAAGTGGACTTAACACTCAAACTGGCCTAACAATATCAGACCTGAAAAAGCTAATGTTGCTAACTATGAAAAACAGGAAATACATTTTCATGCAAATGACATGCTAAACGATTTACTGCCCACTGGAAAAGCTAGCATAGTGTAACATGGCTAGTCACCAGCCTAATTAGGATTGGGTGTGTTTCTGATGCTGGTATGCTGGTCAACCAGCATGACCAAACTGGGTGACCAGTTAACCCGGCACTAAACCAGTCTAAACCTAAACAGTATGGAACGTTTGCTGGTTGTTCTGCAGCAGGTCAAAGAGTTGTCCTCAGTCAAATGACAAAATGACCTCAACCTAACAGAAGCCTGTTAGCTTCCATTCATTGCCACTGCTGACCACTGATGGCAGTGAGTTTTCTGGTTAGACAAAATACCAATTTCCATAGTTCATTTTTCACTCGCAGTCCAATTTACTTGCTTTTCCTTCATTTCTTTCTTTAGTTGTCATTTGTATATTAGCTTAGTAAATAATTTTAACAGCAATATCATAAATAAAAAGCTGATTTTACAGCTCAGTGTTGCTCACTTTTCAACAAAATCATTTTATAATGGGCCTAAAATGGGCCATTTTTGTCTAGCTTGTAATATTTCCCTAAATGAAAAACAAAAAAAAAAACAATGTGCAGTGAAAATCTGTTTGAGGACATTAAGAACTAGTTAGAGCGTGTGTGCAGGACAAGCGTGTATCAGCAGCGGCATACTGTCAGTGGGGTGCCAGCCGACATACGGTATACTTGCTATCTGGAACACTGCTGCTAATAGGTGAAATTAAATGCCCATCATACAAATGACCTTATGCAGAGTGATGCCTCCTAGCTTGCAATAACTGAATTCCAGCCCCAGATATTGCACTAACAAACAAAGCTTAAAGGTATTGGCCAGTTAACAAAGCTAACATTGCTAACAACATGTGAAAGCAAATTACATCATGCAAATATCAAAATTACATCATGTCAAGGACATCTTCCCCTTAGTTTTACCTCAGAATTAATCATGTGAGCTAGCTAAGCTAACTACCAATGTACTATTTGAATGCCAGACTAAGATATAAGACTCAAATATGTTTCATTCAATTAAAAAAAGAAGTTTCATTCAATTAAAAAAAGCTAAATGCTGCTAACAAGCAGATGACAGCAAATTAAATCATGATGGCTCCTAGCTTCCATTCATCGATATCCAACCTCAGAGTTAACGGTCAAACACGGCATATGCGAATGATTCAGTTTAAAAATGCCAGGCTAAATATTGCTAACAACAATTGAAAGCAAATAACAAAATGACAGGCTAACCAAAGTTAGCTAGCTTACATTAAGTGCAGTTCAACTCCAGAAATAACACTCCTGGAAATGCTTAGTCAAAGATGCTAATGCTAGCTGGCTAAGCTAACAATGAGTTAAACCAAACGGCTCCTAGATTCTATTCATCAATTTCTAACCTTGAGCTGAGTTTACACTCAAACACGCCGTGTAAGAATAGTTCAGTTTTAAAGAGGCAAATATGGATAAAGACAATTGGAAGCAAACGACAAAATGGCATCACGTTTGCTAACCACTTTAGCATTCTGCTAGCTCGTCTTATGGATCTAGCGCTTTAACGCTAAGGAAGCTTCTCCTCCAAGCCTCACGGCCATCACGAAAGTTAGTCAGGCTCATTAGCGAAAACAGAATTCATCACTGTAGTCCCTTTACTCCTTTGTTACACTCAAACAGCCCTGAGGAAAAGAAAGCTTTCAAGCCATTCGCACAAAGTTATAAATTCAGCCTGTCAAAACAACAAAAAGCTCCACCTAACGTGGGGGAAAGCAGAGAGTTACAATTTGTTTCGTGCCTCCTCGGGCGATGACATCCTTGTCATACCCGACGTGCTAATGTATTAGCATAATAAAAAATGGGTGTTTGCTCACAGACGCATTGGAAACCTGTTGTGTATGTTGTTGTTGTTGTTGTTTCTGGGAATTGCCATCCTGTAGTTTCTTGCCTGATTGTATTACAGCATTGTGGCCCTTCTTTGAAGGCTCCTCGCACTGACAGCCCTATTATAAGGCCCTGTTTTAGTTTGTACCATGAGCTGCGGCAAACATTTTTTCCTCATATGTATTCATACACGGTACGGAAACAGAGTTTGTTTGCAGTGAGTGGACATTACGACACGGCATCTGCGGAGCGACTGTGATTTACCGTGGGCGTACATAGCCATTTTATACCGTCATCTCCGAAATGAAGTATTCACAGCATATCGGACCGAAGGGATGAACGGATGAAGAGGCAGATGGATGAATGAATGGCTGGCTTTATTGTATAGAGTGCTGGATCAAACAAGTTACACATTACAGCAGGAGCCGGTATTAAAACAACAGCTGCTGGCAGCGCACTGCATCATGGAGGACTGGAATGTTTCAACCGAACTTTATTTGACACCAAAACATGTCTACGAAAAAGTGGAACCTTCTACTTCCACTTTCTGGCCACTTTATTAGAAACACTCACCTTGTGCTTTCTCTAACTGGCCACTTTATTAGAAACACCTACCTTGTACATCGACTTACTGGCCACTTTATTAGAAACACCAACCTTGTACTTTTATTAACTGGCCAATTTATTAGAAACACCAACCTTGTACTTCTACTCACTGGCCACTTTATTAGAAACTGCGACCTTGTACTTTTACTCACTGGCCACTTTATTAGAAACACTGACCTTGTACTTCCACTCACTGGCCACTTTATTAGAAACACCGACCTTGTACTTTTACTCACTGGCCGCTTTATTAGAAACACCGACCTTGTACTTTGACTCACTGGCCACTTTATTAGAAACACCGACCTTGTACTTTTACTCACTGGCCGCTTTATTAGAAACACCGACCTTGTACTTTGACTCACTGGCCACTTTATTAGAAACACCGACCTTGTACTTTTACTCACTGGCCGCTTTATTAGAAACACCGACCTTGTACTTTGACTCACTGGCCACTTTATTAGAAACACCGACCTTGTACTTTTACTCACTGGCCGCTTTATTAGAAACACCGACCTTGTACTTTTACTCACTGGCCACTTTATTAGAAACTCCTACCCTATACTTCGATGCACTGGCCACTTTATTAGAAACACCTACCAAGTATATCCACCAAACACAAAGACCCACACTGTACGTCTACTGACTGGCCACTTTATTAGAAACAGCCACAGCTGTATGATTACAGACTGTAGTCTGTCTATTGATGCCCAGTTTATTAGCTGCCCTATTCATTGGTCAGTTTCTGATCACAGGATAATGTGTCCAGACATTATCTGTGTGTTAATCCATACCTAGCACAGCAGTGACCCTGACATGGTGTGTGTGGTGTATCAGACATGTCTGGTATCACCAGCACAGTAGAGCTACAAGAGCGAGGCTTGTAATAAAGTGGCCACTGAGTGTAGACATGGTCTAATTATTCCTCCAGCCATTATCTACTTATTAGCATTACACGTTCAGCATCTTCACTTCAACACTGACAGATAGTTTATATTAGAGTGTTAATTAGCCCAAAGCAGCTCATTTTATTCGTCCTGCTGTGTTATTGTGGGAGGTAAGTGTTTGGCGGCAGCATCTGTCAGCCTCCATCTTGTCGTGGCCGTGGCTGTGAATGAAGGTGAAAGCATTCGCTCAGCATAAGAGTGTCAGTCTCACACTTCTGTCAGCTGGCTTCTCCCTTACACACACACACACACACACACACACACACACTCTCTCTCTCTCTCTCTCTCGCAGACTGATTGGTGCTAAAGATACAACATGGCCCTTCATCGTTTTGACAGCTCTCAGTTGGCAGGAACAGATCCAGTTGGGCGGCCATATTGCCGGAGACAAGCCGCGAATGAAATCTTTGCACACGTCTTTGACTTAAACCATCGGACTAGTGTCGGACTGCAAAAGAGCAGATGGGTCTCTTCCCTCGAGTGCAGCCTCTCCAAGGGCCAGTATTTCGTAAAAACAAAGTTTTCTTTTTAACTCAAATAATGATATACCATGTATCTTACCAGTTATTCTCATAATTCCTTCTACTTACACTTTCTGGCCACTTTATTAGAAACACTCACCTTGTGCTTTCTCTAACTGGCCACTTTTTTTAGAAACATCTACCTTATACTTTGACTTACTGGCCACTTTATTAGAAACACATACATTGTACTTCGACTTACTGGCCACTTTATTAGAAACACATACCTTGTACTTCGACTTACTGGCCACTTTATTAGAAACTCCTACCTCATATTTCAACTCACTGGCTGCTTTATTAGAAATGCCCACCTTGTACTTCCACTCACTGGCCACTTTATTAGAAACTCATACCCTATACTTTGACTCTGTGACCACAAATACAGTATGCCACTATGGTCCATAATAGAGCTTTAATCAAGCTTTCTGTTCAAGCTGAATCAAGCTTTATCTGACTTACCTGCACCAACTTGAGCCCAACTAAATTAAGTCCAAGCACAACCTGAACCGGACCGTCTTTTTAGTACCAAACTTAAGCCATTCCAGACCAAAAACCAGATTGTGTTCAAATGTGACCAGTTCCAAAAAAAAGAAACAACCTAAAGCAGATCGCAGAGTTTCAAGAGTCAAGGTCAGTTCAAGCCCAACCTGTTAAGCTTTGAGACAGAAAATGGCCCAGGTCTCCAGTAAAGTTTTGGTCCACGCCCTAACTGAACCATAAGTTTCGAGGTGACCTGAGTTTGACCTGATGCTAATAATTTTTTAAGAAGTCTGAACTGAACCACATTGTCAATGCTTTGACTCCTGAACTGTCCCAAACTCAACCAACTTAATCCACATCGTCATTTGAGCCTAAACCAACCCGTTTCCAGCAAAATCTTTGTCTGAGTCCCATTTGACCCACATCTGTCCAATCCCAACCTGATCCAGATTGGCATGTTTTAAGTTGGAGCTTTCAGGGACTGTCTCGCAAATTTCATCAAGACAGTGTTCAACCACATACTGCCTCCACCACAACAGCATGGCTTCTCAGAGGAAGAGTCTGGGTGCTGAACTGGCCTGACAGCAGTCCAACCCTTTCACAATTTCAGGTTGTTCATCATGAAACGAAAAATCCAGTAAAGACAATCAGGACTGTTGAGCAGCTAGAATCCCACTTCAGGGACAGGGACAGACATGGGACAGAATTCCTCTCCCAAAACTCCAGCAATTGGTCTCCTCACTTCCCAGACGTTTACAGACTGTTGGTAAAAGAAGAAGGGACGCTACACAATGGTAGACATGGCCCTGTTCCAGCTTTTTTAAGATGCGTTACTGCCATCAAATTCTAATTAAGTTTATAGTTTTCATTAAATGGTAAAATGTCTCACTTCAGCATCTGATATGTTTTATTGTGAATAAAATATGGGATTTGCAAATCAAGGCATTCTGATTTTATTTACAGTAATTAACATTTAAATTTTTACAGTACATATACAGAGGGGAAAATAAGTATTTGAAACACTGCCGATTTTGCAAGTTTTCCCAAGGTCTGTAATTTTTATCGTAGGTACACTTCAACTGTGAGAGACAGAGTCTAAGAAAAAAATCCAGAAAATAACATTGTATGATTTTTAAATAATTAATTTGCATTTTATTGCATGAAATTAGTATTTGATACAGTAGAAAAACAGAACTTAATATTTGGTACAGAAACCTTTGTTTGCAATTACAGAGGTCAGATGTTTCCTGTAGTTCTTGACCAAGTTTGCACACACTGCAGCAGAGATTTTGGTCCTCCATACAGATCTTCTCCAGATCTTTCAGGTTTCGGGGCTGTTGCTGGGCAACATTGAGTTTCAGCTCTCTCCAAAGATTTTCTATTGGGTTCAGGTCTGGAGACTGTCTAGGCCACTCCAGGACCTTGAAATGCTTCTTACGGAGCCACTCCTTAGTTGCCCTGGCTGTGTGTTTCGGGTCATTGTCATGATGGAAGAGCCAGCCACGATCCATCTTCAATGCTCTGACTGAGGGAAGGAGGTTATTGGCCAAAATCTTGCGATACATGACCCCATCCATCCTCCCTTCAATGCGGTGCAGTCGTCCTGTCCCCTTTGCAGAAAAGCACCTGCAAAGTATGATGTGTCCACCCCCATGCTTCATGGTTGGGACGGTGTTCTTGGGGTCGTAGTCATCCTTCTTCTTCCTCCAAACACGGCGAGTGGATTTGATACCAAAAAGCTCTATTTTGGTCTCATCTGACCGCATGACCTTCTCCCATGCCTTCTCTGGATTATCCAGATNCTTCATGGTTGGGACGGTGTTCTTGGGGTTGTACTCATCCTTCTTCTTCCTCCAAACACGGCGAGTGGATTTGATACCAAAAAGCTCTATTTTGGTCTCATCTGACCGCATGACCTTCTCCCATGCCTTCTCTGGATTATCCAGATGGTCACTGGTGAACTTCAAACGGGCCTGGACATGTGCTGGCGTGAGCAGGGGGACCTTGCGTGCCCTGCAGGATTTTAAACCATGACGGCGTAGTGTGTTACTAATGGTCCTCTTTGAGATTGTGGTCCCAGCTCTCTTCAGGTCATTGACCAGGTCCTCCCGTGTAGTTCTGGGCTAATTCCGGACCTTTCTCAGAATCATCCTTACACCACGAGGCGGGATCTTGCATGGAGCCCCAGACCGAGGAAGATTGACAGTCATCTTGTGCTTGCTTGCCTGTTGTCCTGTAGCCCATCCCAGCCTTGTGCAGGTCTACAATTTTGTCCCTGGTGTCCTTAGACAGCTCTTTGGTCTTGGCCATGGTGCAGAGGTTGGAGTGTGATTGATTGAGGGTGTGGACAGGTGTCTTTTATACAGGTACAGAGTTCAAACAGGTGCAGTTAAAACAGGTAATGAGTGCAGAATAGGAGGGCTTCTTAAAGGAACACTAACAGGTCTGTGAGAGGCAGAATTCTTGCTGGTTGGTAGTGATCAAATACTTATTTCATGCAATAAAATGCTAATTAATTATTTAAAAATCATACAATGTGATTTTCTGGATTTTGTTCTTAGATTCTGTCTCTCACAGTTGAAATGTACCTACGAAAAAAATTACAGACCGCTCCATTCTTTGTAGGTAGGAAAACTTGCAAAATCGGCAAGAGGGAGAGAGAGAGGGAGAGAGAGAGGGAGAGAGAGAGTGGGGGCATTATCTATTTAGAGCGCATGGAATGGTCTGTATTATAGACATTAAAGAAAGGGTAACGGAGTCGACAATAACGTCAGCAGACACAGCAACACAAAGCTGTCTCATGGCAGGCGTTCAGAGAAGCCAACGCACACTGTCACAAACAAAACGGGTGCTGTGAAGGGTGCTTGCCTTTCAAAGCGCATTTCCAGACCATATCTGCAATCCCAACTCATTCAATTTGCATTGCTTTCATGTCTTGAAAAGCATATGATGTACATATTTCAAGTACATTGACTTCATTGTGTGTGTGTGGGGGGGGGGGGGAGGGGTGCTGAACAATGACAGGATGCACTGAATGGGATCCTCACTGTTGTTTATGACAGAAAAAAGGATGCTCAGAGAAGAAAGCCTGAGGAAGTGTGCCAGCATCTGCACCCCGAAGAGGATACGCTGTCTGGGTCATTTTATTCAGATACAAGTAGCCAAACCGAATAAATAAATAAATAAACAGATTTAAAAAATGAATGAATAAATAAAAACACTTCCAGACATCACTAGTTGAGATGGACCTTCAGGGCTGGCTCATACTGAAGTGACCTCCGTTTCTCAAAGAGTGTCAAGAGCTGTGGGAGGACTGAGGTTACAGCACAATTAAGAGGTTTTTGGAAAACAGGATTTTAGAATATTGTCCGAATAAGGAATCTGACTTTTCCAGAGCCTTTAAAAAGTGGCATCTGCCTCCCAAGTTGTGTGAGCATTTTATGATGTAGCGGAATAAAATTTTGCCTGAACTGTGTTGAGTCGCACCATATTGCTACACTACCGATCTCCTGCCGTCTGAACTGTGTTGAGTCGCACCATACTGCTACACTGATGATCTCCTGCCGTCTGAACTGTGTTGAGTCATTCCATACTGCTACACTGCTGATCTCCTGCTGTCTGAACTGTGTTGAGTCATACCATACTGATCCACTGCTGATCTCCTGCTGTCTGAACTGTGTTGAGTCACACCATACTGCTACACTGCTGATCTCCTGCTGTCTGAACTGTGTTGAGTCACACCATACTGCTACACTGCTGATCTCCTGCTGTCTGAACTGTGTTGAGTCACACCATACTGCTACACTGCTGATCTCCTGCTGTCTGAACTGTGTTGAGTCACGCCATACTGCTACACTGCTGATCTCCTGCCGTCTGAACTGTGTTGAGTCATACCATACTGATCCACTGCTGATCTCCTGCTGTCTGAACTGTGTTGAGTCACACCATACTGCTACACTGCTGATCTCCTGCTGTCTGAACTGTGTTGAGTCACGCCATACTGCTACACTGCTGATCTCCTGCCGTCTGAACTGTGTTGAGTCATACCATACTGATCCACTGCTGATCTCCTGCTGTCTGAACTGTGTTGAGTCACACCATACTGCTACACTGCTGATCTCCTGCTGTCTGAACTGTGTTGAGTCATACCATACTGACCCACTGCTGATCTCCTGCTGTCTGAACTGTGTTGAGTCATTCCATACAGATCCACTGCTGATCTCCTGCCATCTGAACTGTGTTGAGTCATACCATACAGATCCACTGCTGATCTCCTGCTGTCTGAACTGTGTTGAGTCACACCATACTTCTACACTGCTGATCTCCTGCTGTCTGAACTGTGTTGAGTCATTTGCACTATGTTAGTTTTACCTGACCTGCTGCTGTTATTACACTTCCACTGCATTTCTGCTCTCTCGATGATCCACTCCTGTCACTGTAGCTTCTAGTAATAATACTTTATTAATATTATATTTCATTAATAGTCTTTACTCCCTCATATCTCTATAGTGCAATTATACATTTGCTGCTCTTGTTAATGTCTTGTACATACTCATTAATGTATATTAATGAGTAATGTATATGTAATGTATATTCTTCTTGGTGGATATTGCACAGCAGCAGGCTGCTCCTGCATATGTCTAGTACATTACATATTTCATATATGTATATGTACTCTTTCTCTGTTATAACCTGTGGTTAATAGCTCCTCTGTAACCCGCCCTGTTTATTCTGATTAATGGATGTACCTACTGTTCTAGTCCTCTGCTCACTGTTAGTGTGATTATAGCTCTTCTGTAACTCGTAGTCTATTTATTCTAGTAACGTATGTCTTCTTCTGTGCAATGTATATAGTACTGTGACACTGAAATATCCTTTGGGATCAATAATGTTATATTATAGGTACAGTAACAAAATGAGCCTGTTTATTCATAAAGGATAAAGAGAGCTCAGAAAATAATCACATAAAAATCAACCACTACTGCTATTCATACAGCCATGCGACGGACCGGCACCCTGTCCTGTCCCTTCTGCCCCCTGAACACTGGGATAGGCTCCAGCACCTCCCGCGACCCAGAAAGTTGAAGCAGTTTGGAAGATGAGTGAGTGAAAGAGCAAGAGAGCGAGAGAGTGGTTTTCATGCATAAACTCACTCAAACATCATAAATGGAAAAATGAAATACAAAGATATACAGAGCAGTATATCTATTCAGAGTGAGCGCATGGAATGGGCTGTATTATAGACCTTAAAGAAACAGTAACAGAGCTGACAGTAATGTCAGCAGACACAGCAACGCAAAGATTTCAGAATATTGTCAGAATAAAAATCTTATTATTTATCAGAACTTCCTTTAATGTTGTGTAATTACTTTATCACCACAGTCAAATGTTTTTATGTATGTCAGGCCAGTTGATATAAATGGCATGTTTAGCTGATTCTGTAAGTATGAATAAGTAAACATATCCTCTACAGAGAAGACATGTCTGCATATTTTAATGCACACTTTGCGCAAAAATTGTGTAAGATTGTGAAAAAGGTTATGGCACATTCTCACCCAATAAACAGAACCTGTGCACTATAATTGAAAACTACTTGCTTACAAAGGTCTGGATTAATTAGCTAACAGAAGTGAATGGCGACAATGGTCACGTTTAAATGATCCACCATTAATGATTAGTCCAGCTATCTATAGCCAGGTGTACACTGTACAATTTTAGAAATCTTGTTGTTTGCACGTTTGAATCGCCCACCATGTATGCAGAAAACCAGCGATTCATAAACTCACACCGCACACCACACGTGAAACACAGCCCATACAGGCAGCTCAGCTCTGCCCACATACAATTTCCAATAAAGCTGTTTCATTCAAAACCACACGCTGCGCGTCCAAGTACTGAGCAAAAACACTGGCTGAATCTTGAGTGACTCCCTGCTCCCTACATAGTGCACCACGTAGGATAAGTGGCTCCTACAACCAGCAGTGCTTCATATGTCTAATACACAGCCTTTTGGCATTCAGACAAGTGTACATTTTCCATACTGGACAAATGTTTTGGTGTAGAAGCCACAACTTGCAAAGTGTGCTACATGGGTAGGAGGGTGTTTGGGATTCAGCCGCTGACAAACCAACTGAGGTACAACAGCTTTGCTAATTTTACTAGACTGCGCTGAATCTGAAAACCAGGTGAACTACACAGACAGTGTAAAACACCATTGTAGTGCAGTCTGGATATACGGACGCTGGTACTGCAAATATCCACTCTTTAGTCTCTGTTTAGGTGTGTGCAGCTGTGTAGGAGCAGTAGCTGTGACTGTTTGTATGTGGTTTTGGGTGCGACTTTGAGCGAAGTGCAGCTTGTGAAATCTGCTCAAACTGTAGGACAAGCGACCAAAATTCCTCCAACCATCCGACTGCTCAATTGGAGCTTGTTCGGGCAGTTAATGGGATATTGCTTCCCATTTCTAACTGCACTGGAAACTGAAATTCATCCCGATCATGAAATTCAGTCGGCCAAATTCACTTTGACCAAATCGGGCTTAAAAACGAGCTACACCATGCACTGTGTATGCCTGGCTTAACATTATCAAACAAGACGTGAAAAAATATTTTGATAAACTACTTTATTTTGAATGCACAAATTTGAATTCAGTAAGGTTTGTAAAATAGTAATATATAGATGAAACACATTGCAAAAAACCGTTTTTCCCAGGAAAAAAAAATTGCTGCTTTTGGCATTTAATGTTTCAACTTTTGACCAGTGCCAAGAATTCTTACCAGACAATTTTAAGCTTGAAACAGGAAGTAAAACTCATAGTTCTTTGTTTATTGGTGATTTTTTCCTTTAACTTTTAAATTTGTTAAATTGCTTTTTCAACAAACAATGTTTTTAATTCAGCATTTGAACCAGAAATAGTACACAGAACTCTAAATTTATTTAAACATGTGAAATTATTCTACTCTGATGAACTCTAATGCAATACTTTCAGTACCCTGCTGTACAGCCTTGGTGGGCCAGGTCCTGGGCCTACTCAGTTTGATCACAGCCCTACTCAGGTATATATTAATCTGAATTTATAAAGATAAAGAAATCTGATTTGTATTTTTAAGTGCTGTCATTACACTGTACTATGACCCATCAAAGCATTACGCCGTCCACCAACCTCAACTTTCTTTGCCCTCCAATCACTATTTAGCAACCGTTGCTATCTGCCATTACCTCAAGCCTTCAGTTCCTTATGAGTACATCACGGCTTGAATTTGAACCTCCAGCTACAGAGAAAGCTGGGTGATGTTTGAAAGTCGCCCCTACAGTATGTCGTTCACTATCCATCCATAGACAAATTTTAAAAGACCTCATCGTTGTCAATTTTCTGCAAATTTGGAGCTTATGGCGCCCTTTTACCACAAAGGCTACATGGAAATTATGAAAATGTCAAAGCAAATGTCTATCATCACCTTCACTGTACCATGGCGTCACATAAATGGATCATACATTTCCTCATATTTGCACATTTTAGCTGCCTGATCTGAGCCAGTTTATCTTCTTTGCGTCCACCCTTTAGCCTTGGAAGATCAAATACTGTATATTGAAGGTTGTGAATTCTGGTTTGTATCACCACAGGCTGGAAATATTGGAAGAACAGATTACACGGCAATCAGTCTACTGAATCACACACTTTGTACAGCAGGTTATGGGTAATTGGAGGAACGATCGGACACCAGGTTTGACACAAGTGGTACTGAATGTCCCACTACAGGAAATAAAGGTAGGTGTTTCTAATACAGTGACAGACAATGGAAGCCCAAAGTCCAAGGTGCTTTTAATAAAGTTGCCAGAAATCCAAGGTGGGCCTTTCGAATGAAGTGGCCAGTAGACTTATAATGTAGTTACTTTGGGGGACATGTGGAAATTGGATCTACCAAGCAGGCCAACCCATGTTTTCACAGGCCTACCCCAAAATCTATCTACCCCAAAATTATCCTACTGATGTACATAGAAAAGAACATAAACCTGTTTAACAAGCACTACTAAACGTCCTATACAATTTCATGGGTATCTTGTGCTAACCACTGAATTGTTATTCCAATATGCATTGCAGAGAAGCAAGTGCCCTTTGGCTTCCATTATAAGTAAGTCTTATGTGTCTGGGTTTCTGTTCTAAAGGGAAATGCATTCAAACTGTGGTAATTGGCAGTATGGTACAGATGCAGCGCATAGAGATTAGCTTGGATTACTTCTTTGAGAATGCTTTTCTGTCTCCAACCGTCAGACCTACAAGGTTTTCTGATGCCAGCGATGATATACTTGGTATTTACGCAGACTGAACCAAATATAGCAATGCAATAGCACACACTGACAGTTATATGCATGCCTTACTCGAGGTGACAACTATATTTCTCCCTGAGCAGTAAATGCCAAAACACATGAGGGCCGCATTCCATGGAGCAATTCCTTGACCCACAGCATCCCTTTATGATCCTCATTTCAATCTTAATAACCAGTAAAATACCAGCTTGCCCTATTCCGCTATCAGCTGGAGACGCTGACCGCCCCTGCTATGTGTTTATCCCTTCTGAGGGTTATGAGACCTAGCATTTAGCTCATAGCTTACGGCCTGTCTATCGTCTTTTAGCATCTTGCCGCTTATATCGCCCTTGAAAGCACCTCCTTCAGCTTTTACTCCCCGAAGCCTTAAAGCCAGAGATTTATAAGCGCTGGCAGTGGATGCAGAGAGGCCAAATATGAGCAATAATCTCGCTAGCTTTAATATCTGTTGTTTGAATGCATACGTAATGAGAAAGGGACGCTGTCGGCCGCTCGCCTGCTACAGTGATAAAGCTGCAATGTCACCCTGGAGTGCCACGGCACAGCCAGCCAACAAGCGCTCCCCCACTTTATCATGTTCATAAAGAACAACAAGCCCTGAATTATGAATTACAGAGTTATTAGGCCACGTCGGAGGAGAGCGCAGTAATTTATGCTCGGCTCAAACAATAGAGTGTTTACTTAGCGTGCTAACACTTTGAGCGCGCTGTTTGTCAAAGCACAATGGAATGTGAAAGTAAACAGATTAGACACTGATTAAGTGCTACTCAAGCATTGGGAGGAATTCTTGACGAGGCTCAGGTATTAGGATCTAAAGGCTTCGTGTCTTAGCATTCTTGTACACCAGCGATAAAACCGCTCAGGGTCGCTCACGCAGCCTTCGTTTGGTTGCTGGTGGGCATTTTCAGAGCAAGACTAGACAGAAAGAAAGTTTGATTGATTTGTGTGGTCATGAAAATGACATTTTTAAGAAATGGAAGTATAAACCAGCGTTTAGCCTAAAACATTGAAATGTGGACGTCAAAAGAAAGTAAATTCAAAATTCATAATACTTGTCAGGATTTGTCTTTCAATCTTTAGACCAACTGATCAAAAATGCCAGCATACGTTTCCAGGCTCCTATGATGCCAGGATCCTATGTTCCCAAGGTCTTGTGTTGCCAGGGTTCTATGTTTCCAGAGTTCTGCGTTCCCAGGCCCATGTGTAACCAGGCCCCTATATTCCAGTGGCCCTATATTCCCAATGTCTTGTCTTCCAAAGGTCTTGCATTCCAAATACTCCATGTTTCCAGGTTCCGGGGTTCAGTGGTCTATATACCTGGGTTCATGTGTAACCAGACCCCTATATTCCCAGGTCCTATGTTCCCAGGGTCCTATATCCCTAAGGTCTTGTGTTCCAATGGTCTTGTGTTCTAGGGTTCCATGCTTATATAGGACCATATATTAACACTGGAATACAGGATCATATTCCAGAGGTCCTATATTCCCAAGGTCTTGTCTTCCAAAGCTGTTGTGTTCAAGGGTTCTATGTTTCCAGAGTACTGTTCCCAGGCTCCTATGTACTCAGGGTCTTATGTTCCCAGGTCCTACATTTCCAGGGTGCCAAATGACCAAGTCTTCAGTGTTCCCTGGATATTTTTTTCCAAGATCTTATGTAACTATGGGTCTATTTTCCTTCCAGATTTACGTGTTCCAAGGGCTCCAGTGTCCACAGGTTCCAATGTTCCCAGGCTTGGAAGCCCTCCCTCTAACCCCCTGTGCAGTTCAGCCTACCTAACTATGAGCTGATGCTAAGCTATCACATCACTAAAGTGATATTGGTCATCATTATACAATTAGAAAACACTTTTAACTAACACCATATTTCTATGGAGATTCATGTGTCTGAATAAAGACTGATACAGCACACTACACTCGGATATAACTGTAATCAGCTTTCACCAGCAGTGTTAGGAACTGTAACAGGAGTTGCTCCCGACTGACGTCACTGTGTGCTACTTTGGTTAATAGATTGCTGAGACGTGGTATGAGTGACTTGATACTGTGGCTGTTTACATGTTAGTCTGTTTTGGCTGCTGATAATCATCATGTAGGTGGAGGAGTAAGACAGCTGATCTTATTAGCTGTGGGTTGAGGGCCACTGAAGTTGTTATTAATCATATCAATCTTCCTCCATGTAAACAGGATCAGAGTGGAATTTAAAGGAACCAACAGTGGGTCACTGCAGAAAATAACAAAGCAAATCCAATGGCCACTTTATTAGAATTAATTTTTTTTTTTTACAGTGGATTATGGAAAACTGTGGGAATGATCGGACGCCATGATTGACACAAGTGGAACTGAACGGCCACTACCTAGTGAGTGGAAATACAAGTAGGTGTTTCTAATAAAGTGGCCAGTGAGTGAACTTATAGGGTAAAGGTAGGTGTTTCTAATAAAGCAGCCAGTGAGTGGAAATACAAAGTAGATGTTTCTAATAAAGTGGCCAGCGAGTGAACCTATAGGGTATAGGTAGGTGTTTCTAATAAAGTGGCCAGTGAGTGAACCTATAGGCTAAAGGTAGGTGTTTCTAATAAAGCGGCCAGTGAGTGAACCTATAGGCGAAAGGTAGGTGTTTATAATAAAGTGGCCAGTGAGTGAACCTATAGGCTAAAGGTAGGTGTTTCTAATAAAGTGGCCAGTGAGAGAACCTACAGGCTAAAGGTAGGTGTTTATAATAAAGCGGCCAGTGAGTGAACCTATAGGCTAAAGGTAGGTGTTTGTAATAAAGCGGCCAGTGAGTGAACCTATAGGCTAAAGGTACGTGTTTATAACAAAGCGGCCAGGGAGTGAACCTATAGGCTAAAGGTAGGTGTTTCTAATAAAGTGGCCAGTGAGTGAACCTATAGGCTAAAGGTAGGTGTTTCTAATAAAGTGGCCAGTAAGGGTACTTAATCCATAAAAAGCCCACTTATTCTTATTATCTTGCCCCATCCTTTCCTTTTTTTACCCTTAACTTCAATGGTCTTCTCTTGCTACTTCTGTTGGTATGGCTCTGCTCCATCTACTCCCTTCCTCCATCTTGTAGTGTTCCCTCCTTGCTTTCTTCATCTGTCCACTCATTCACAGATGGTAGAGCGGTCACCCATGAGGGCACGGGGAAAGTGACCATTGCTCAGCGTCCACCTCGGCACTTTCATTACGCTAAAAGCAGGAGCCTCCGCTACTCTTGCCGTTTTGCAGCTGCCTGGGCAAAACGGTGGTGGCCAAGCACGACACGCTCATGCTCTTTAGCTTGTAAATGTTGTCATTAAAAGATGAGCAGTGATTTAACGAGCATATAAAGCCCGGACAGCCGGCTCTTCCGGCTCTACGTGTACTGCCTGCCCGAGTGGTAAAGGGTGCAGTATCTGTGTCCCACCAGGAGAGGCCAGTGGTAAGTCGATTCTAACAATGTGGCCTCCATGCCATCTAAATGGACTTGTGGTTCCTTTTTTTTCTTGTGTTTCTTTTTTGCATTAGTAGCTCGGAAAAAAGGAAAAAAAGCACTGTGTGATATTGGATATAGGAAGAGAAAGGAGGATGGTAGGTGGAATGGATACGAGGAAGTTATTCAAAGGTGCACAGCCTATTGTACGCAGCTATTTCAGTCCCGCTAATGCCGAAAAGTAGGCTAACCTTGCGCTTCCTGCTATGGAGATGGGTGTGGAACCTATCGCTGCTATGTTATGCATCCTAATACATGCGGTCCTAGCACACCCCGAGTTCCATTGTGAAGTGTTTGATCAGCGCTAATGAGGGGAGACAGCTATCGGGCGCCCCAAAGGCTTGCTCTCTTGCTCTCCGTCTTACAATGAGTGGAGGACTTCTTCTGCTGCGCTGTTCTTTTGATAAGATTACATTACCACTGTGTGTCACTCCACGAAACGAACACGCTAATTAAATGTGATTTCCCTCCGTAATGAAGAGACTTTGGTTAGCAAGAGCCAGTGGCTTCGGATAATAACAACTAAGACATGCACGGCTTACATCCCAGACAAAAGGGGGGAGGAATAGCAGGGGTTCTAAATGGGAAAATTGAGGGGAAAACAGGTACTATTGTGAGACCGAAATACTTTCTCTCTCCCTCAGGGCATCAGCGCTGATTTAGCAAGCCGAAATGGCACAATGAATTAAAAAATAAGGCAGCAATCGTCATTCACGCATCAGCTGCGGTGCCCTGATTGCTAAACTGAGCAGAATGTCTATCCTTTGATAATGAATGAAGTGGATTTTGGGAATTGTGAATGCCGCGAAGTGCACACAAAACTGGATTGTTGTCTTCGGAGGTGAGTAAGCAAGTCAACAGGGTTTAAACGGTAATTGGTACTGCGGTAGCTGTATATGATATATATGAAGGCTCGTTTTTTTTCGACACTGCCGTCTTTATGAGGAGGTGTGAATTGTTTTTTTTTTTTTTTTACAGCAGGGGGTTCTCACCTCTCTCCTTACACCCTTCATTGCTCACAACAATTCACACACGGAGTGCCAACAGTGTCCTAGTTAATCTGATAGCAGAGTTATGAGGATAAAATATATATATTTTTTTCTTGACTATATTAACTAAAAATATCTGCCTTGATTTCCATTTTGCTAGTGGAAAGGCCACTAGAGGCCTTCTGGAAGATGTTAATTAAGACATACAGCTGTTATACACTCGCTATCAGAAAAAAAAAAGTTACCCAGCACCCAGAACGAATCAACCGACAGCAGTGAAACTTGGTGGGTAGGTTTAACATCATGAGACATGCAAATGTCTCAGCCTCCAGAAGGAATCAACTGACAGCAGTGAAACTTGGTGGGTGGGTTTAACATCATGAGACATGCAAATGATTTGAGTTTCACGCTCGGCCGCGCACGTGACGTAAGCAAAGATGGGCCTAACTGCAGTACCTGACTGACTATATAAGGTCGTTCTGTTGTGCAAGCTTTGCATTCTGACTCATGCTGTTGTGTTGGTAGCATCCCTTGCGAGTGACATATGCCTCAGAGAAGAGTTCGAAAGCAATTCGAGCCGTTGGGAGAGTTTGAGAGGGGTCGCATCAAAGAAGTCCGGAAGGTGGAATGGTCTTATCGACACGTGGCATGCAGTAATAGTCATGCGGATAGTACATAGCACATTGTTATTGGCAGTGTATAGAAGAAGGCACCCACTAGCGATATGAAGGATGCGGGAGACCTACACGAACCACAGAGAGGGAGAACCAACAGATTGTCTGACATGCACTGAGTGACCCAACAGCCATGATTGCGGACATTCAGTGAGCAGTGATACACTCCATTAGTCATCCTAGCACCTTTGACAGACGGCTGCACGATGCATAACTCTATACACGCGGACCATTACGACAACAGCCTTTAACACTAAGAGACAATTCAACCAATTTTGATGTGAAACAGTTAATTGAGGAGAAAGTTATCAGCTCAGATTTCTGCCGATGGTAGCCAATCAAGAGAACAGCGAACACAATGATGGCTTAAGCTCTTGACCTGCTCTTGGTAAGAAACCATGTTCAGCAGCAAACAAAAGAAGTGATATAAATAGAAGCAAAACAAAAGTTAACAAGAGTTCTGGATATGTTGCCCCCTGTTGTTTGGAGTATCCATTCAACAGGTTGCGTCACCTTAAAAACTGAGTGATGAGCGAATTCTGAGTAGTAGCATTCCTTCAGGTGCTGCTAAGCTATAAACGGTGCCAAGCAAGATGTATCGCTAATGTAGCAAGATATATCGCTTGTTTTGTCCCAGTAATGTCCATTTTTTCACCTGCAGATGGCTCACAAGGTGATAAGAAATAAAGAATTAATAAATTAGCATGAATTTCTGTGAGTTAGAGTTGGTGTCGTTTCATGCTACGAGTGGTGGTCAGCTTGTGCGGAAAGCAGAGGCTAAATAAAACCCTACTGGTATTTTTATTTTGCCCATTTTTGAAATGAAGATATATTTTATAAGTATATTTTCATAGGGTTAGCTAGGATCAATACTCAACACATGGCCAACACATGGTGTGAAGTAGGCAAACGACTAAAGTTGTTTGGAGTATCAATTTGACAGGTTGCGTCACCTTTAAAACTGGTCCTTTTGGACTTTTAGACTATGTAAATAATGTCTGTTCTGATTGGCTGGCCTGTATTGTGACTCATTCAAAAAGCAGTCCAGGCTGCAAAACTTCTTCTGAGCTTCAGTGTGAATGAGTGGAGCTAAACTGCTGTAGGCTGAGTATGTGGGTATATGTAAATGCATTGTCCATCTTATGGACCATTTAAAAGAGAGGGCTCCATAAAATTGGGCACTGGGTTTAAGGGGGCCATATCCTCGCTTCCAGATATGTATTATCTTTACAAGATCATGTCCGTCCCCTTGAAACCATCTGTGGGGAACTGAATGCTTCAGACATCGGGTTCCTATCAGCGCCACTGTGACCAATTCTGAAGATTCTCTAGAACAGAACATTTCTCACCAAATCTCTCTGAAGCAGTTTGTTTACATCTTAATGACAGAATTTTGGTGGAATTCCACCTTTAGTTTCTTTGATGTAATGATCTGGATTCATTTTAAAAAGTTTCAGAGAATAAAATATATATTGTGACTAAACAGAGACCATTTGAATGTGCATCTATAGGTAAGCAAGTGCTCCTAACAAGCCATTTAAAAGCAGGCTGGCTTTGCAGTCATTGATCACGTACTGCTAACTAGCCTCAAACGCTACTCATGTCTCCGTAAACACTTTAAAGGCATCACTTAAGTGACCAGACCATTCCTCATGCATTCAGCTCTTAGTAGCAATAAATACTTAACTGCTTGCTTCATGAGCACCGATGTGAAAGGGTTAAACCCATTTGAGCAGCGTGATCGTTGCTAGCCCGCGGAAATGACTCCCCATGCATCCGTAACCCTCGTGACAGTTAATTTATACAGCGCGTTCTCATTTTTGCTTTTCAGTCTCATATTGATTTAGCGCTTCCCCGGAGGCAGAGGCTGTTTTATCAGCCTGCTGCATAAGCCTTTGCTTGTGACCAACAGTCTAATTACACACAACACACCACATCACCTTTATAAGCGAATTCTGAGTAGCAGCATTCCTTCAGGTGCTGCTAAGCTATAAACGGTGCCAAGCAAGATGCTATCGCTAATGTATGCTAGCATAGGGAAAGGAGCTTAGTCTCATGTCAAAGTGCTTTTTTGTCATAAGCATGCCAGATTAGAGTTAGTGTTGGTGTCACTTCATGCTACGAGTGGGTGGTCAGCTTGTGTGGAAAGCACAGGCTAAATAAAACCCCACTGGTATTTTTATTTTGCCCATTTTTGAAATGAAGATATATTTTATGAGTATATTTTCATAAGGTAGGATCAATACTCAACACATGGCAAACACATGGTGTGAAGTAGCCAAACGGCTAATGAGAGAAAGAGGTTTGCACAGCAGCAGTGCTAAATCTGCTCAGACAAAAGTCATATAGGAACAAAAAAAAAGTGTCTATAATCAGTATGACTAAATGAGGTTGGTCAGCTGAAGCATACATGAGGACAACTCTGAAAGGCAGACCTGCAAAAGCACCAGTAGGCCTTTGTGATGATTATCAATCAAGCGATTCATTAAGATCAGCAGCGTTTGTGTTATATTTGTTCTTTTTATGCAGAAATGCTAGAAAAACCAGCAGAGTCCAACATGGCTGGTCATCAGCAAAATCAGAATATTGTCGCTGTCCAAAGAATAACAAGTATCTCCAAAATGGCAACTTTACAGGAGAGGGCAAAAACCTCATTTAATTTGAGTGGAAGTCAATGGAACCAGACATCTTTCCAAGAAGTTTTGGCCAATTTCTGTTGGTCCATTCATCATGAAATGTTCACACAGTGTAAACAGCAGCTGCTGTGTTCAAATGATGCATGAAAGTGAAAATCGACAAAAATGGAGATACATGTTTTTCTTTGGACAGCAACGATATGTTGATGTGCTGGTCCACCAGCCATGCTTGGTGACCAGCTAAACCAGCACCAGGCCAGCAAAAACAGAGTAGACCAGCATGAGCTCATGAAGGTCTCAGCTGTTTTCTGCTCTTCTGCTCTTCTGCTCTATTCACATTCAGAGTACATGTATCTGCCCACAGCATGAATGAACCTGACACCCTGAAGCACAAACACATTCATTCACATTAGAGACTGAGGGATCGATCGGCTACGTATCCATATCAACTGATTTGAGCCCAAATACGTGATTGCCAACTGGCCATTATTTCTCGAACTTGGTCGATCTTGAGAGCTACGTATCCGTATCAGCTGATTGGAGTCCCAATACGTGATCGCCAACCGGCCAATATTTCTCGAACTTGGTCGATCTTGAGAGCTGATCGTTGACATATAACAGCCACAGACCTTTTGTCTTTTGACAAACACTGCTCTGTCTTTGAGTCTGAAATTGATGGACTGCGACGCTGCATATATGTTTTAATTGGGGCCTACTCTATGCGGTATGCTGACCAATAAGAGCTCCATTGTCATGGGTATGGACCAAGCAAATGTGCACTGGGATGGCAGCAGAACTTGCTTGTAGCAGTGCACAAAAGCTTATATGACAAGCAATAGGCTGGTGAAAAAAATGCAGAGGTTAAAGAAAATGTATGGCAGACACAAGCTGAACGGATGGGGCATGACAGTATGTAATGCCACAGCAACTGTATATAACTGCAGTTCATTCACTCCTTGTTAATGAGAGGAGCGGCAAGCAGAAACAGAGCCTTGAGTTTCTTCACTGACATACGGGAATAGCTGCAGAGTCGCTCGTTAATGTAGTTTCAGCTCCTGTAAGGCGCAGTAAGCTCCCAGTGTTTTTGTAGAATGGGATGTGCCCACTGTGTGCACTTTTTCGTTGCTTTGGCCTTGCTGTGAATTTCTCACTATGTTAAACAACGTGTCCATTTTCTATTTCTATTTATATCACTTCATCTGTTATTAGCTGACCATGCTAAAACGCAATCGGTGATCGGTATTGACCCCAAAAACACAGATTGGTCCATTTCTAATTCACATGAAATCTGACCATTCTCATTAAGGTTGCATGTCCATGTACTGGATATGTATCTGATCTAGGACCCCATGCTAAAGTGCCTCAGATCTGAAAAAGATCAGATTTGTGTGTCCACAGAGCTCAGATTGTGGAGCCTGGTGATGTGAACATAGCCAGGCATCTTGCTCCATAGCTTTTGATTGTTTGGTTTTGGTAAAGACAGGCAGCCCAAATCTGATGTTTTCAGCATGTCCAATTTGAGCAGCACAGGTTTTCTGCTTCTTTGTTTTTCCACTAAGACAGGTGGATAGATAGATTGATAGATAGATAGATAGATAGATAGATAGATAGATAGATAGATAGATAGATAGATAGATAGATAGATAAAAAAGATAATGTGTTTAAAAGTCTTCCTGAGGAACATACACTCTTCACATGAAGCTACTTCGGCAGGTAATTTAGGCCGCTTCTCTAGTTATGTTATTCAATAATCTGATAGGATGGTTTTGGTTTTAGTGTCACAGAGGAGAGGAGGATTGGTAGGAAAAAGCACCAACTTTCAAGATTTCTCGACATCAAGGCTACAGTGGTATCAGAAGTGGGATAGTGCCCCAATAGACTGTAGAGAAACTGAGCCTCAAAGAACTTCAAAACCAACAGCAATTGATGTAGAGCCTGGTGAAAGGGGACAGCACTGTGAGGCTCCACAAGGAAGCCAGGAAGTGAGAGAAGCAACATATAGCGATTGTAACCATTCTATTAATTAGTTGTCATTGTTAAACGTTGCCCAATCATTGCTTGCAAGTGTGCATCACTATTACGGCAACCAGTGTGGTTATCTGACTATACAAATCTGCCGTGTGAACAAAGCTTTGGTAGTTCCCACCTGATGACATAAATAGCTCAAACTCAAATAAACAAACCTTACTCATTGATGCCCCCTACAGGTGTTACAGCAGCAGTCAGACACTGTTTTTACGAAGTTCCATGACATGCTTCTTTTATCACGGGGTGGCTACATTCTGATTTTCAAAGTAGAAAATAATTGTAATGCTACTTATATGCATATGCCTCAACATATGATTGTGAAGCTAACAACCATAGAAAATAGCTGCAGTCAGTTTAAATAATTGTGATCAGATGATTATGTGTGGATTAAACAAATAAGCAAACATCTGGGGATATATGCTTCGTGATTTTGGTCATGCGTCCATGTTATAGCAGCAGGCAGACGGTTGCAGCATGTTCTGTTATTTCCTGCTGGAAAAAAAGGAAGAAGACGGATTAGCACTGCCTAGCTAGCCAAAGTCCACAGGTTAGTGCACTCGGCAGGGCCCGGACATTAAATCGGCTCTAATCCTCTCATGCCTGGCCGCAGCGGTCTGAGTGCATACAGAGGTTTCCTCCATCCTTAGCCTGACCAGTGAAGGAGCTAAGCCTACCCAGCGTTAGGCCCCATCAGGTCAGACTCGGGGTGTGATTTCTGCTGGGTTCTACAGGGTTTAGCACGGAGCTGGCCACTGTTGCTATCTGCGTTTGGACTTCCAGAAAATAACTGACTGGTGATTACTGGCTTAGGGTCATCCTTGAGGGACTGCCACTTATGGTTGTGCATGATTATGTGTGCAGAGGGCCTTGGCAAACACAACAAGGCACAGCTGAATGGAGCTAGCACAGCATGCTAAAGAACTTAGCCATGAACTCTGAGGTCATAGGGCTGATCCCGGGCTGATAGTGTTCTGCTGTTGTCATTGTCTGCTTGACCAAGGCACTTAACCCTGTCTTGCTCCAGAGGATTTGTCTCTAAAGTAACCTGCTAATGCAAGTTGTATTGGATGAAACCACAAGCTAAATAAATAATAATCCCTGTGGGGTGAAAGCCTCGCTGCAAGATTCTTTACTCTGCTGGATACAGCTAGCCGTTGCCAGTGGCCAACTGGAAACTAATATCCAAAGCCGAATCCAAGGGTTTATATTCTAGTTGCACTTTTTTAGAGTTTTATTGACCTTTAGCGTGACACATTTCCAGGAAATCTCATATAGTGTACATTCAGAGCCTTCCAGAACCTCATATAATAACAATACCATGATAGATAGAATGTTTCTGCAATACTAAGCTGAATGAATACACAATTTACACTAATCAGTGCAAACTTAACCAGCTTTTGTTCTGTTGACAAAATAGAGAATTGGAAACTAACATCCAAATTATATTGGCTTTATATTCCAGCCACAAATTTGTCCTTTTGACCTTTAGCATGAAGTATTTCTAGTGCACACTCATTTATTGTATACCTCTGCCTTAGAGTGAATACACAATTAACATTAATGAATGCTAGCTTGTCTAGCTATTGTGCCCACAGCAAGCTGGAGAATTGCAAACTACTAAAAAAAGTTCATACTGTAAGTAATTTTGACAGATTTCAGTGACCCTCTTCACCTTTAGCATGACTTGCCTTCCAAAAATCATCCATAGTTGTACTGCAGTAGTTTATAGTCACTGTGGTTAGAGGATAATCAACCTTGAATCTACTACAAACCATAATTCGACTACAAACTACTATGGTGCCTTCTGGTAACCATGTTTATACTAAGATTGTACCATGGTTTTACCTTATGTATTGTGATTTAATTAATTTTTCGCTGTTTATAGCAAATTTCAAATGTCAAGGTATACGGTATTTCAAGATATTCTTTTTTAATCATCCTGAATATCAAGTAAAATCATGCTAAACACAAAAAAGCTGTACTAAAAACTATGCTAGGGAAAATACAGTAACAACACCATAGTTTTCTTTCCAACAATAAATATGGGTATCATCCTATGGTAAAACCAGGGTAGAGATATAACCATACCACAACTTCTTTTTGGCAAAAAACATGAATACCAAAATATGGTGAAATTGTATTTTGTAGAAATCGTAGTAACCATGTCATAGTTTTCTTTCGGGCCAAACCACCATACTATGGTAAAACAGGACACTATAGTAACTACTTCAGAGGGTTTTTTCCTCAAAATAATAATAAAAAAAGGATAGCATACTGTGGTGAAGGGTAAGGGCTTCCAGACAAAGGTATATGGATAGACTGAATATTTCTGTTGTGCTAGCACAATTACATTGATCAACTTAGCTAGTTATTGCTCTGATAGCAAGAAAAATAATAGACTGAATATTTTTACTACCCTAAGTCTGAATGAAAACATAATTACCATCAATCAATGTAAGCTCAGCTAGCAAGCTGACAAAGCCAAATACAAAGAATGATTTTGCATTCTTAGGCTCCGAAATGTAAACCAGGGGACATTTCCAGTTTGGCAGTCAATATGTCATATTGAGCCCAAAATTCATATTCATGTTAAACAATAAAGAGAAACCTGTGGCTACAGGAAAAAGGCCCATGGTTGCAGCCCAATAGCCAGACCCTAAACACACCCCTGGGCAGCACCAGTTCTGAGGAGACAGAGATGGCTGGTATCAACGTGTCATTCATAGATGACGGTAACAGTGATGCAGTTAAATGCTCGTCAAATAATGTGCTATTTGTAGGCGGCATAGCAGCAACATTTATGTAGACCGTGTGTTTATATAAATCAGATCTACCGTCACCTGGGAGTACGATTCAAGTCCCATAATTCCACCTCTGGGTTTTCGCATGTCTTGAAAAGACATTTGTGGTGATGTTGTGGACTCACTTGAAACTTGCTAGCTTCTGGTGGAGTTTTACACAGCAGTGTTCTCTAAAAGTCAGCCAGCAAGTACTAGAAGTGGTCAGTAGATAGCAGCAGCCCCCCTCTGTTGGCCAATATAAGCACAATGCAATATATCAACCCATTTGGCTTCGCTGCAGGTCTTCCCTAGGACTTTCAACTGCTTTTAATTTAATTCACATTTAAAAACTGGGACATTTCTGGGAACAGCTTCAACCATGGACACTCCACCAAAAACTGGGAAAATGGGGACTCTAGTCACCCTAGTCAGTGCTAACGCATCTAGCTACTGTACTGAATTAGCATATAATGTCCATGTCCATATAATGTCAATATGACAAGCCAAAACCAAAAAAATCATAGCCGCAATTCTGTCAGATTTCTGGCAACCTATTTCACTGCTAGCATAAAGCATTTCTAGTAAACACTGGTAAGAACTAATAATGCTTTCTAGAACCTCAAATAACTAAGGCATCATGACAGACGGACCATTTTGCTTTCTTAAAACTGTGAATATTGATCACAATTGCTCAGTGCTAACTCAGCTAGCTGTTAGCAAGATAGAGAACTAGCAATTAATTTCCATGCTAAAAGAGCCAAATGGGAAGAGTTTTATGTTCTAGCTACAATTCTGTCAGACTTTCAGAGAGCCTCTTCAACTTTAGCATGAGGAATTTCCAGAAAAAACTGGATACTGTACATTTTGTACCTTCTAGAACCCCATATGTCTGGTACGCTAGTTCTATCTGGAATTCTGTCAGACTTTCAGAGAGCCCCTTCAACTTTAGCATGAGGAATTCTCAGGAAAAACCTGGATACTGTACATTTTTATATCTTCTAGAACCCCATATGTCCGGTATGCTAGTTCTGAATATGTAGGATAGACTGGGTATTTCTGTGTCTGAATAAATACACATTAACTTTGACCATGGGTGACTCTGCTAAGACTAAGAAATAGCTCTTGAGTAGAGTAGCTCGCCTGGATAGCCACAAAATGTCTTAATTAACTTGGTGACTCTACGTACTAAAGGTTAAGGACATGTGCTTAAGAGATAAACATAAGAATTGCTACAAGGCTCAAGACTTGAGGTGACTGCTGCTAAGAGACGAGCCCGGATCTTGTTGTGCATTGTTTAAGGGAGCTGGAGACAAGCTAATAGGGCTAATCACATATTAACCTATTTATACCTACACAGGAAAAGCATGCCCTTGTTTACTGACCCCTCTACTTTAATAACCTCATGTCTCAGCATGGCAGCACAAAGAATGCTCCAATTTCACATACTGATCTATTTTACTGACCAGTGCTCATAAACTACTCTGGGGGCAGATTTTAATCAGCTAAAGGAGACAAAGACTCCAGATAGTCGGGTTTTATTACTTTAACTGCAGCTGTGAATACAGACTCTGCAAGCAGTGGCACACGAAGTGGTTATGTTAGCACATTAATTTCACCCTGCATTGTAGAACCAATCACTACTATAAATGGCCAGTGCTGTTTAGGCTGAATAGCTGCCCATAGGCAACATTGTTTTTTTTTTTTTTTTTTTGCATTTTTATTTGTTTGGGACAATAATAACAAAGCAAATAGTCCATTTTAATTATATTAGCTTAGCACAGACACCTTTAAAAACAATAAGACCACCTTGAAAAACAATAAGACCGTTTGGTAGCACATGTTTTTCAAAAAAAAAAAAAAACATTTTTACACCTTTTGTTGTATAAAGTTACCTAATTCTGTTCATCAACACCTCTGAAAGTATAATATGCTTAATATATGAAATATGTTTACCTTCAAAAATTCCAACAAAAACGTGTGTGGGAGTGATTTACAGATGAGAGCAGAGTAAAGGCGTATCTATTGAAAGACCCAGTGACCTCTAGTGACATACATCAGCCGATCGGTGGAGATGGCACAATCAGGTTGAATTACATTCAAGACCTTTTTGCATTAAAATGTAGTGACTCAAAATGTGCTCTACCAAAAAGTGGAGCAGAACGTTAAAGGGTTAAAAACTGATTTATGTGAATGAGCTCTGTGCTGATTGTCTGACACACACTGCCACAGCTTCATCGAAAAAGCAGTGCAGGTTTTACATTTTTAAAGCCGCCTTAGAAGGTAAAACTGTATTGTCATAATAGTAGTTTGAAAAGTAGCAGGATGTAGCAAGATGTGGATCACTTACACATTGGGGCCACAAAAGGTAGGCAATTTTCCTGTATCTGTGCCAGAAATGGACCAGATCTGTGTTGGGACAGGTGGGCCAAATGCATGTTGTAAATTTGTGGACCACCTTTGGCTAACAGCAGATTGCCAGCAGGCTGTGAAGTTGATGTCAGCACTTTTCATTCCCTTCCCAAGTAACCAAACTGCCAGAGTGGTACATGGCTTATATTCACCTATAAACAAGGCTGAAGCTGGGTTTCTCTTCGCTAGCGTCCAGTTCCATTCTACCTTAAATGCTACAGCTTGTACAGGCAGCAACATGTAACTCCAGGGCCATTTAAGGTGGAACAGAAAGTTTGCAAAATAAGCTGGCAAACAGGAAGCCAACCACAGCTACAACAGGAACCTGGACAACTTCAATCCAAAGCTATTAGTTTGCTCTGCACTTTATATAGAACCCCAACAGCAACCCGTCACAGCAGCCAGTAGTGGGACACTGCAATCAATCAATCAATCAATCAATCTATCTATCTATCTATCTATCTATCTATCTATCTATCTATATTAGTTTTGGTCTTGTGTGTTTTTCTGAAGTATGATATCTCACAGGTGTTTCTAGCTGCCTAGTGAATCAAAGCCATTTCCAGAAAACCGTGCAGTGATTGTACAGTGACTGTACAATTTATAATCACCATGTCACTCAGTGTGAGTGATTTATGTCATCATGCTGCAAGTAAATTGCTGTGGTTCTATCAGAAGCACTGTTGAGAGGAGTTAAATGAGCTTTTTGTGATGCAGCATTTTATTAGGAAAAAAAGCAAAATAAAAAAAAAGCAAAATTGCAAAAATATCCTTTCAGGTTTCGGAGCTGTTTACTCTGTAAATGCTTTTCATTCTGACAGTGCCTTCATGTCTCATTCCCAGTATGTACGTACGTATAAGAGTTTTTTTTTTTTGCTTGTGTAATTTTTGCCCTTGTAAATCCCGTGTCATGGATTGTCTTTTGCTTTTCACTTCAGGTTAGCGTTATTTCCAGGGTGCTGTGCTGCGCGCTAACCACACACTGGTTCTAATGTGAGCTGGGAAAGAGCACAGCCCTTCCTCAGGGTACAAAGAGCAGCGTGCTGAGATATTCAGAAAGCTTTCTAGTTAATATTATTGCCTCCGGGCACTCTCTCCTTCTGCGGTCGCGTAGCTTTAGTTAATCAAACTTTCTCCGATGCCCCGGCGCAATTAAACGCCTCTGAAATTCTATATTTTTTGGGCTGGAAAAGGAGGGAATAGAAGGTTTAAGGCTTTTCTTTTGCTCAGAGAAGTGTTACGTTGCAAAAACAGGATAATGGGAGTGTAGTCATCTCTGTTATTGACTGGCGATGGTGGTGAAATGTTTTATTCTTTGAATCGTGTTATGGGGAGATGGAGCTGCTTTGCTGGGCCTTTCTTTGTCATTCTTATCTTTTCTGTTAAAAAAAAAAAAAAAAGCACACACTACAGCCTTGTTCTCTTTATCTGCGGCACTCTGTCGAAGGCCTCGCCTGGACTGGGACTATTGCTGATGGATGGCACTCATCTCTTCTGTCCCTTCTGTGGCCTCAAAAGAGCCGACGCAAGAATTGGATCAAAAGAATCATCAGGGGAAATGACGCTCACTCACAGGTCAGTTACACCACGGGATTCGTTTCCAAGACTGGCATGTCAATAATGATCAGTCATTTATCAAGTGCCGAGCGGGAGGTCTCCTGACGCTTGGCTTTGCCGTTCAGTGAAGGAGCCAACAAAGCCAGGTTTACATGTTTTCTTCTCACCTCAGATCAGGATAAACCATCTCACCTTCACCTGAAACTGACTTTCTTAAGTGGTTTCTGACACCGTACACATAAATGTGGTTCTTCGAGGGTTCCTTAGTAAAGAACCATGAACCTTCAAAGAGCCATTTGCATGCTTAAATTATTTCAAATTGATGGAGAACATATCGTCGCTGTCCAAAGAAAAACAGGTCTCTAAAAATGGCAACTTTACAGGAGAGGCCAAAAACCTCATGTAATTTAAATGGAAGTCAATGGAACCAGACGTTTTGGGCCATTTCTGTTGGTCCATTCTTCATGAAATTTCCACACAGTGTAGATAGCAGCTCAAATGAGGCATAAAAGTAACAATCAACAAAAATGGAGATACATGTTTTTCTTTGGACAGAGACCACCCCCCCCCATTCAGTCTGAAGAACCATTTCACTGGGTAAAGAACCATTTAAGCATGAAGTGGTTCTTAGAATGTTTCTTGGTTCCAGTGACTTTGCTATCCTTGAAAAACTAACTCTTGCAAAAGTGGATGAAAAGCTTTAGCCTGAGAAATTTCCAATAGAAACCCGTATACTGTACATTTGGTGCCCTCTAGAACCTCATATACAGAAGGCAATCAGAGTAAACTGAATATGACCCTGAACCCCTTTTGGTGCTACATACAATCATTTCCAAGAAGGTTCTATAGTCCATTTACCACACAGCCTATCGGAAGAAGCACTTCACCATGCAAAGAATCATTTAAGCACCAACCATTGTCTTCACTAAGGAACCCTTAAAGAACCATCTTTTTAAGAGGGTATGAAAAATGTGTGCACACCTGACGATAACACTAGATCACCTGACCATCACACCTGTGGACACCTGACAATCACACCTATATAACAGATGTTTGTTTGACGTTCCATGTTATAACTAAGTTAGCTTCAAAATCAACATTAAATTAGAACATTGACTCAATTAAAGGAATGCTCATTCATTCCTCTCTCTACAGCGATGGTCACCAACCCTCTTCCTGAAGATCTACCTTCCTGCAGAGTATAGTCACAACCTCTATCTAACACACCCTTCCCTCCCCACACCTACACTAACGCCCCAGATCCAGCCAATCAAGGACCTCCTTAAGAAATGTTGGGCGACCAGTAGCGTTTTAGCAGCAGATGTGAGCCCAAATCCGGACCCATGACTGACTAGATATACCTGGTTGTGCCTTGAAGCAAGGCATATTAACCCCTTACTGCTCCAGCTGGCATTGGTCTGTTATTGATGCAGTGCTGCTGGGCATAGCTAGGTATTTCCATTGTAGGACCAATAAAGTACCCAACACAAGCGAATTAGCTAGAGCAGGAGTAGCAGACTGTGGGTTTTACTACAGTCCAGGTGAAGTTAGATCTCCCGGACCAGAGAGATCAACCATGTGCCAGGAGATGCAGTCGCAGTGATTTGCTCCTTGCTGTATGTGCTTCAGACTTCAGCAAGCGGGTTGCTAACCCTGGTTAAACCTCTGATAGACCGCTTCTGCTGTTACCATGGATTCGTACTGTACAAGTGATAGAAACATCACACCGATGAGGAGCAACGTGTGATGAAGGAGATCAGTCGCAAGCAATAAGTGATCTGGCGCGCGAGCATGGAGCGCCTGAGGCTAGACCACGGCTTCCTCTCATTCACCAGCTGCTAGATATCACATGTTTTGTTTGGAAGAAGGGGAAGTGTTGCATCTCCATATCAAAGCTTCTCCAGGGGTAACACTGAGGACATGGCCATGTTCGTTTCTGAACATTCTGGAGAGAAAGACTTTTTGTTTTACCCAATTTCCTCCTGACTTAGCCACTGCCAGTTCCCACCTGCTAGTCGGGTTTTGATTTCTTTTCTCCATTTTTCTCCAGGACTGGTCAAACATGGACCATGACGATGGTAGTCAGACGTGAGTGGGGTATCAAAAGGATAAAGGAACAGACGACGGTCTTACCCCCATTTTTAATCTTAAAAAAGGCTACTGCGGAATATGCTACATGTAATCTGTTTTCCTTTTGGGTTTACGGCCTTAGTATTCAGCTTTATCCTGCGCTAAATTGGATCTTCCAGACTCCTCTGTAATTCAACAATGCTTGTGAAGGCTATTGCTAATCCTGCTACGCTAATCTTTCTTTGTGTTATGTCAGCTGTAGCTTCGCAGTCTCTCCCTGCTTCGCGCAAGCGACAGTGAGGGATTGCTAGTCATTAATGAATGCTAGCAAACACCAAAACATGTCAAACCAAGGCCTGTGCAGTTCGTTTCCTTGATGAGAATGCAGCGGTTTGGCGCTGCCAGTGCGATCTGTTAAAATGAAAGAGCCCAAAGAGCTGTGATCTGTTAAAATGAAAAATGAAAGTGTGACAGGTTGGTGCGGATCCCGGCTGAGGGCTCGCTGGAAATAACCCGCTGACTATTATCGGCGTGCGAGGCAGTGAGGACACCCCACACGGGATGAAAATGAATCTGCCAGAGTCAATTCTGCTTTCCCCGACCATTTGAACGGTGCGGACTGACAAAGTGACTGGTGTCGTCAGCTCCGAGCCCCGGCATCACGGCAAAGGCCTAACGCAGCCTTCAGGACGCTGCTCCGAGCGGGCACTGACAGCCCTATTTACGCACTGTCTGTCAGTCTAATTAGACCCAGTGGAGAGCATCATAATGCTAATCATAGAGGGGGCTGTATGATAGACAGCATTTGAAGTGAAGGCATTGTATAAGGCTTTGATAGGATCACTGGCACCTGGCACAAGGAGACGAAAAAAGGGCCAAAATGAAGCGTTTAAGCATCTGTACATCTGTTATAAACATGCATTACTCACATATCGCTTTCAGATTCGCTGCTGTGGTGGTCTCAAGAGTGAGACTTTTGAGTCTAAATCTATGAAAACCCACTATGCATAATGCATCTTGGAGGTGGGAGGAACTTCTGAACAGCTACAACTGCTTCGGGGTGGGTTTCTTGGGTGGCTGCTGTTTCTGAATTTCTCTGGTGACTGTAGCTAGAAGACTGATATAGCCATATATATACAACTCTGGAAATAAATAAGAGATCACTCCAGTTTCTTCTTAAATCAGCATCTCCACATGTACAGCAGGTTCTTAGTGAGGAATAGAAGGTTGGGTTCTAGCTTTACTGGCAGATACAGTGAGCGTCCGGTTCATAAGAACAAGGTCAAGCAGCAAACACACAGGACAACACAGCTACAGGCTGGCAGAGGGCCAAAACCACTCTCTACTGACCGTGATGAGCACCACCTCATTCCAATGTCACTTAACCACCATAAGATGACCTCAAGTGACCTACAGAAAGACTGGCGAGCGGTGGCTGGGGTGAAATGCACAGCGAGCACGATTCAAAAAACAGGCTTCTGGAGGGTCATTAGTGATTTTCTAAATCAACAGATCTAAATACAATATCTGATCTGGAATTTAGGAGACGTGTTTCTAGTAGTGTATAGAATAAAACAGAACCGCTCATTTTGGTCAAACACAATATATATATATATATATATATATATGGTGTATATACAACAGTCATTAGAATTACCACATCCTTGTATCTATGTTCAGTGTCTGTTGTATCAGCTCCACTTGGTGTACTTTGTAGTTGTACAGTTGAAGACTATAGTCCAAATGTTTCTCTGCATAATCCCCTTTGACCCTATTCTTCAATGGCAAGGTCCACACAGGAGCAGGCATTATATGGGTGGTGGATCATTCTCAGCACTGCAGTGACACTGTTGTTGTGGTGATGGGGGTGTGTATGAAGTACACCTATATGGTAAGTTGTGCTGATACAATGGACACTGACTGTAGATACAAGAAGGTGGTTTTGATATACTGATATGGCCATGTAGAGACCCCCCAATAAATGCAGACAAAACCAATATAAACTTGAACTCTGTGAAACTGATAAGGGATGCAGTGGTGAGATACAGAATATTAGAGAACATATATTAGATAAATAATACATGAGAAAATGTCATTTTGTTTTCAGCTTGTTCTCTTACTCAAAATATAAAGAAATCA
>CM067496.1:1623065-1646926 GCA_034552555.1 Semaprochilodus insignis | reverse complement strand
AGTGCGAACATCAGTTGACTCCTCTCACGGCACCAATTCCCCAGCCATCATAAAAGCTTTCTTACTCTGTGCAACACGTCGGGTTAGGAGGTAGCTAGTTTTATGGGCCCACTTGGACTGTGATGTTAGGGTTGTAGTGCATCATTTGAAGGAGTCAAACCAAACGCCACATACTGGGCTTTTGGGTCAGCATCATCACCTCCCCTTGCCCAAATCCATACTTGATATATTCTTGGTTGTATTTCTGGATAATTTTCTGCTTTTTCTGAGGTAGTGTGTCAAATGCTCTCTTTGTTTAAGGTACTTCTCCATCTTTGGTTAGTTAATGGTCCGAATCAGGTGCCCGCGGCTGCGCTGTCTCAGACTGACGCCGTTTAATTTGTCTTAAGCTACTGTGATATGTTTTTATTTGTGCATTGCTATTAATGTTATATAATGTCTGTCGTTTATACATGACTGATCTCTCCATTTTTACTAATACTACATTTTTATTACTTATACTTTTATGACAAAAGGTAAAGTGCCATTACCGGGCTACTACAGACTGCTGCCTCCTCCTGGGGATGGGCCTGTGGACCACTAGAGGGTGCTTTACGGCCCACAGGTGGTCTGCGCCCCACAGGTTGAGAAACCCTGGTATATGCTATGGTATCCCAGATGGCTGCTATGGTGTCTCAGATGGTGACTAGGGTGTTGCTTGGTGGTTGCCAAAGTGTACAGGGTGGTCACTAAAGTCTTACTATGTGGTGATCTAATTAGTGATAGCGTATTGCTTCATCTTCTTTTTGTTTCTGCCAGTATTTTGGTCGCCAGCTTGTCCGTCAGGTTTCGAGATATCAACACCATTCAAACTCTGGATAGTTCAGATCAGGAGTTGTTTGCTTGTATACAGCTTTCTGATCAGAACTTACACTTCTCATACAATCATTGTTAAATCATATTTAATCAGAATTTAATCATATTTGTTTAATCATAGGTTTATTTATGCACTATTACACTTTACTGTATATACTGTACATATTAACTCCTGGACACTCTGGACACACTACTGTATATCCAGTATATCTGCACTCCTGGACACTCTGGACACTTTACTGTATATACTGTACATCTAAACACCTGGACACTCTGGACACTTTACTGTATATCCTGTATATCTGCACTCCTGGACACTCTGGACACACTACTGTATATCCTATATATCTGCACTCCTGGACACTCCACTTTACTTAAATACCAATATATGCACATGTTTATTATGTTAATTCAGTCATTATCTGCTGATAACTGCGTCCCTTGCACATTCATGCACATTTATTTATTACTATTGCACATTTATTTATTACTATTGCACTGTCTTTCTACAGGTCTACAGTTATATTTGTATTTCTTGTATATATTTCTTGCCTCCTTGCGAAGTGAGATATATTTATATATTTATCCATAGTGACCTGTACTACAGGGGTTGGACAATGAAACTGAAACACCTGTCATTTTAGTGTGGGAGGTTTCATGGCTAAATTGGACCAGCCTGGTGGCCAATCTTCATTAATTGCACATTGCACCAGTAAGAGCAGAGTGTGAAGGTTCAATTAGCAGGTAAGAGCACAGTTTTACAGTTTTGCTCAAAATATTGCAATGCACACAACATTATGGGTGACATACCAGAGTTCAAAAGAGGACAAATTGTTGGTGCACGTCTTGCTGGCGCATCTGTGACCAAGACAGCAAGTCTTTGTGATGTATCAAGAGCCACGGTATCCAGGGTAATGTCAGCATACCACCAAGAAGGACGTTTTCCTCCACCAGCATCACGTAGTGACCTGGCCACTATCCTGCAAGAAGAATGGCTTAAAATCCCTCTGACCACTGTGCAGGACTTGTATATGTCATTCCCAAGACGAACTGACGCTGTATTGGCCGCTAAAGGAGGAGGAGGCCCTACACCATACTAATAAATGATTGTGGTCTAAAACCAGGTGTTTCAGTTTCATTGTCCAACCCCTGTATATATAGTTTATAGTTAACAGTTAATAATACTGCTGAGCCGGTACCTACCCATTGAGGTTTTTCATACTGCACAACCCTGTTTTTATTTTTTAATTTGTATTTGTTTTATGTTTTACTGTGCTGTTTTGGTGAAACCGCTACTATCTAAATGATGATAAGAATGAAACGGGTAAAAGTGTTTCAGCACCCTTTTGTCAGTATACACTGCGTGTGCTATTTTATCATGGTCATACACCACAGTGAGTGGTTACAGACACTCTGTGGCTAAAAGTTTTTGGACACTGCTCCTGCATTGCTCTTTGGTTAGGGCACATCATGCTCTACCATTTATTAGGCTTCGTTGCATCATTTTACCACTGATCTACAGTACTCAGCAAGACCAGATCAGATATTGAACAATCTCTGGTATCCTGAAGACTGCCATTACAAAATCACATATGGTTGAAAAGGGAGTATCCCGGCTAGCAGGCCAACCTTAGGCCAACCTTACCTACAAGTTCTAACAGAGTCTGAGTCTTTTAACTGTGAGTTCAGAGGATGTTTCGAGGATGTTGTCAGGGCCACAGATTAGGTTACTTGCTAACAAAAGGAGAATTCATTCTCAGCGCAACATATAAAACACCAAAATGTTTTATGGATGTTACTGAGACCTAAGACGACAGTTCTCTTTCCTTTTAGAAAGAGAATTTCGGGAAACCAAAGAAACCTTCCCACTGAAAACATTAAGGGAACATTACATCGCATATTCTCAGAATGCTTTTAGAACAATAAATGTCTAGCTGTGTTAACGCCCTATAATCGTGTAAAGTTTGAAACTGGTTGCTCTTATTCATGCAGAGTTACAGTGCTTTAAATTTCACTGGTTCTGCGGTTCCCCGCAGTGGGTGAGCAAGGTGCCCAAGGTGCACCTAAGTCAGATACCAAACTGGGGTCTGGGGTCTGTGTTGGTGTAGTTTCCCTGAATGATGGCCAATGCAATTTTACAAAAGCTGAAGACGTTCTTGGAGAACACCATCATGAAATCTCCAGTGAAAGTTTGATTTGCAATCAAGCTGTAAACGTTCATGTTGGATTCTTTCACAGATGGGACTCGTTTTTTCCGAGGGATGAATTCGGGGGGATTTGTTACCGCTCTCATGGTAGGCGCAGTTTTAACTGACCACCACAAACCCCAGAAAATCTTAGAGAAAGTAACTGGAAACCTGCTTTTCACTTACTGTGTTGCAGCGGTGTTGGAAAATCTCATAAGTATAACTTTGGGAAAAATATCTCTAAGACATTCTTCTTTAATGACTGCAGCTTTAAATTCATGTTACATAATCACATGTTTCAAACATCTATTCATGAGATTGCCCAGTGGCTTGAGGGTCAGAGTACAGGGAAACCATTGTCCGTGCAAAATGAACATGTCTTGAATAGCTGGCAGATGGAGATTGGGCTGAGAACGCTAGAGTATTCCCTTAACGAGTGCACCAGAAACATAAACTGGCCATTTTGACTGTGAAACCGAGCTTATTGGCAATGAAGCCGTTTACTAAACATCAGCTCTTTCATCAGCTTGAACTCTTACTTGCTTTGGACCGTGGGTGACCAGCGCTATTGCCAAGAACGCGGGGGTCAAGGGTCAACCTCTTTAAAGCAAGTAGGAGGAAATCAAGCTTCCACCGTTTCACCATGCGGTGCTGCTCAAATGTTGGAATGTAACCTTTGAACACATTGACCTGCTATTTCTTTCCATCAATAGCAATGGCACCCTCTTTGTGCTTGAAAGGCCAAGCTTTGTATCGATTTACAATTTTGCCTCAAAAAATGGTTACTCGTCCTTTAATAGAGCCTCCAGTCTCTCTGCAGATAAAAAGGGGTCCGACTCAGAATTGCAGTGTTTAATACTGTGGCCAGTGCTGGGCCTTACTGACGGTCAATGAACAAAACTCCAACTGTTCCCAAGAATCAATGCCTCCTGCCTAACCGTGACCATAACCTTGCAACTTAAAGGCAAAGTCCAGTTAAAAATACTACCTCCTGTTACCTGTAAAGCTAACGGCTGGCCCTGATAGAGTCTAATCAATTTTAGCAGAGTTGGCATTTTTGGCCAAACCATCCCTTATACAGTGTAAGATGGGGTATGCCTGTAATGACCAAATGCTTCTACTAGTGTTCAGCACTACGTACATTATAAAGCACATATACAAGATATATAAAATCAACATTGGTTATGTCATAATCATCTTTATACTCCAAAGACATTTTGTGATATTAAAATTTAACTACAAAAAATAATTAATGTATAAAGCACCTATTTAGTCATGCCTGTTATTGCCACTTTTCTTGCATCTTTGCTGCTTTAGAATAACGCTACCCTTTTAATATTCATCTTAATATTAAATTTTAACGAGAAAAACAATTAAAGTATAAAACAGTCCTATTTATTCATGCATGTTAATGCCACTTTTTGGCCTTGTTGCCGCTTTAGAATAACGCTACCTTTAGATAATGCTTTATGAATTGTTAATAAGCAGTTATAAGTTATAATTAAAAAATAAGGGCAAAGATGACCTGTAATAGCAGAAGCCACATTCATTTCTAATGTTACAACCTCAGTTCCATCAGATAATCCTGTGCTCACTTTTATTATTCTATTAATGTGGTATAACTGTTTATGAAGGTTTCTACAGCTTATTTGACAACAATTAGTACACTAATTTACCATAAGCCTCTGATAAGGAAAGGTGTTAGTGGTACCTGTTTAAACATCTAAATCTTTTCTTGATGCTGAAACATTTTAAAAGTGTATAAATCACTGCCAAATGTGCACTAGAGCAATTAAAACCTGTTTTCACTGCTAATGTTCATGTTTTTAACCAAATGTTCCATGTAATTTTGTCATTTTATCGTTAATCATTTAATCACACAATGCTAACAGGGCAGGAGGCTGAAGGTTAGCACAAGCGCCATCCTAGACATGTGGAGCACCATGACATATTTTCTGCTGTCATTAAGCAGCTCAGTATGCTTGGATGTGAACACCAAATGCCAATTCTCAGCCAACAGATGTGACAGTTTGCTAGCTTTGTGCTGAGTGATTAGGAATGTTGGCCATCCTACCCACCCAGAGAGAGCCAGGCCAATTTTCCTGTCTTGGACTCATGGCCACAAATGTCTCTGTCATAGCTGAGGATACAACTTGGGTTTGCCCAACAAGCCCACATTTGCAGCCCAGGTAATGCCCCCACTGTTTACAGTATTGAGTGGTTGTCTTGGTGTGGGCTTTTTGCATTATTGCCTTCAGAACCAAATCTCATCAGGTAAATGATAACTTTACAGGAGATCAACAAAAAACATACTCGACCTTTAATGTAGGGCTATTTCTTTTGGTCTGCTCATCAACTTTACACCAAATCTAAAGAGCAACAGGTATTCTCAAATGTCAAAAACTGCAAAATGACAAAAGAAATGGAGACACAAGGTGCTGTTCTGACAGCAGTGATATTTATTATTTACTATTGTGACCCTAGAAGGAGTCTAAACCTGACCAACTTGCAACACTGCGTTAAGTTTTTAAACTGAGCTAGCTCAAACTACTAACACTAAAACTCAGGTGGACCGATGAGTGCCCAAGATTTCATGGCTGCTCCAAGTCGATGTGCATCAAGCTGATCTTGCAGAAACTGAATTGATCAAATTCCATTAAAGAGTATTTATCTGAAAAATTTGGACTAGAAAAAAATCGGTGTAAAAGTCAATTAAAGTCAATAAAAGTGGACTTTAATTTTAAATTCTGCTCCATTCTGTGAACCAAAACAATCTGGAGAAACAGACCCAGGACTGCAAGTCAACTTCTACAAAGTCTGTTCAGGAATCCAAAAAAGATTGTGATCATATGGGATAACCAGTGTAGAAAGTACACTAACACTAACAAAGCCATGCTAAGGTAAAACTGGATGAAGGCTACCAAACACTTTCAAGGTGAAAATCATGAAATGGTTTCATACCAGTTAAACAGTGCTTAGTTTAATGACGGCAGACCCACAAACTCAGACATATTATGACTAAAAGGTCCTACATAGCACTCATTATTTTCTAACTGAACTCATTTCCGCATTTTTTTTTCCTGTGGATGGAATTTGCCAAGGTCGGAATATTTTCTTCTGGGGACAGATATGTAGTCGTTTGTTTCAAGTCTGCGAGAAATGTTGCAGTGTGCTCGTTCCACTATTGGTTTTAATCTCCTGCGAGAGTGCTGATTGATAGTGAATTACCTACTTCTCCACTTGGCGCTTTCTGAAGTATGAGAAATGGAATTGTAAAGGGTGAACGCACAACACAAACCCCGAATCTTACTTTCAAATGGAATCAGTCCTGTCTGCTACCAAAACTATGTTGCTCCATACACTTTTTACCCACCAATTTTCCCACCAATTTAGCCACCCATTAGTTATGTCCACGTCTCCTCCTACCACATGATGCTACCAACCAACCAAGGCTAGCATGTTCATGTCAGCTAACACTCACTTTGGATAACATGATGGAGGAGAAGGGGGGGAGGGGGCACCCTACATACCCAGAGAGAGCAAGCAAGTTTATGCTCCCTTGGAAACAAATGGCTGTGGCATCACCTCACAATCTACTGACTACAGTGCCAATGGTTAAATGGTTGCTCCACTCGGGATCCCTGAGTTTTTACTTCTTTGTATTGTAATAAAATAATAATTCTTGATTCTTTTTTCTTTCTTAGTTGTGCTTCAGATGTCCACAAGTGAATGAATTGGCCATCTCTGGGTGCAATGAAAGAGTATTCGAGTAGAGTTCAGTTAAAACTTAGTGAAGCATGTCTCTTCCGAGGACGTGAGTGAATTATCTACTATTGTCATCATTAGCTCACCAGACAAAAGCTACGGTACTAAGCTACGGCATGGGACTGGACAAGTTTCTGGAGGTAGGCCACATCAATGTAGCATCAAGGAATTGCACAGGTTGGCCAGATTTGGTGGACGCCTTTCCTGGTGTTTTACTTGTTGTTCCAGGTTTTCAAGAGGATTCAAATCTGGATTCAAATCTGGATTCAAATCTGGTGTCCAGACCAGATAGGTGAATGCTCCTGAATGTTCATCATGCCAGTCGCATTTGCAGCCCGGTGAATGTGAGAACTGCCATCTTGGAATACAGGGGCAGGAATGTTACATTCCTCGGTAAGATGATGAGCAAAAGGCAAAACCCGGTTGTCCAGTAGCTCAATATAGGCATTGTGGGTCAAATTTACTGTCACCTCAACCGAATGACCCATTTCCGGATAATTAAAACCCCCCCAGAACATCACATGGCTCATCTTCATCAGTATTATGCTGATTTTGCATCTCAGACCTAAACATCAAGCCAGACCTCATCTTTGAGTCTGTGCATGTGACTTTAACATGCAAATGTATGAATCAAAAAGCTCTGCCAAATCCATCCTGGTACCTCTAACGACTGTTTCGGGCTTTACAGGGTGACTCACAGCGGAGCTCGCTCTCCATACTTTAGTGTGCTCTTTTTCCCCATACTCAGTTCTGTAATCCTACTTCTTTCAGCTTTAACATTGCATACTGTTGCCTTAAAGGATTTTTCCTCTTGTCTTATGGTGTTCACGTCACTGCTTCTGCATGAGCACGCAGCAACTCAGCAGTTGCCAAGACCACTGCTGCCTACAGCCACTCGGCATTGTTAACACGTCAGTCCTCTATGTTTCTAGCAGAGTCAGTCACATGCAATTTACGAGTCACGTCATTGGCTCATATTCTGCTGCTGGAGGTGAATCCTCATGCAGCAAACATGCCAGAGTCCAAAACACATACTGGCAGGGTTACATGCACCACTGAGCAAATCCCATCGAAATGAATGGGCGCTAATGCTAATGACTCTCTCCAGGTGCTATAATACTTCAGTGGTGTTCTCACACAAGCTTTATTCGTTATTGGCTTTGGCAAGGGTTTCATGAAAGGGCTCGTATTATGGAGAACTGAATTTTCATGTAAACATTCAGTTTCAAACCATTCTGTTCACTCCTCCGTCAGTATATGCATATTGTATGCAGTGGGTCCCTGTAAATCACCTTATGAAATATAGTAAACAGACATATTAACAAAGTTAATATACATTATATAACCAAAAACTTGTGGACACCTATACGTCACACCTATATGAGCTCATTGGACATCCCATTCCAAAAGCATTTATGCCAATAGCACCCTGCACTGCCCATTCAGCAAAGGCTTTCCAAAAGAGTGTGTATCTGGGAATCTGTGCTCATTCAGTTAAAGTGCTTTTGTAAGGTCAGCACTGACATTGGCTGAGTAGGCCTGGCTCACAATCAACTTTCCTGTTCATCCCAAAGGGGTTCAGTGGGTTAAGGTCAGGGCTTCTTTGCAGGCCACAGGAGTTCCTCCACAGCAAACTCCTCAAACCATGTCTTTATGGAGCTCGCTTCGTGAACAGGGACACGCAGGGTCATGCTGGAACAGGAAAGATTCCTCCCCAACCTGCTGCCACGAAGTTGGAAACATATAACTGTGTAAAATGGTTTTGTGTGCTATAGCACCGGAACTAAGGAGCCTAAACCCTGAAACACAACTCCAGACCATTATCCCCCCTCCACCAAACTTTAGTGTTGGCACTAAGCTTCCAGTAGGTAGCGTTCCTCCCGGCATCCACCAAACCCAATTTCATCCATCAGACCTCCAAAAAGCAAAGCGTGATTCATCACTCCAGAGAGGACAAGCCCTGTGGCAGTGTGTTTTACACCACTCCAGTCAACGCTTAGCATTGCTCATAGAGGTCTTAGGCTTGTGTGAAGCTGCCCGGCCCATTGAATGAAGTTCAGCAGCCCCACACTTTGAAGATTATGTGGTCTACTATCTTCATGACTGAGCTGTTGTTGCTCCGAGACATTTCCATTTCCAGTGGTGGACAGTAATTACGTAAATGTAATCCATTACTGTAAGTAGTTTTTCTGTGTATCTGTACTTTACTGAAGTTTTTCCATCTTGGACGACTTTGTACTTTAACTCCACCACATTTCAAAGTGTAATATCTTACTTTTTACTTCACTACATTATGCGAAATTTGTTGTTCCCTTCGGCTTATGTGTGTGTAAAAAACGGATGCAATATGGCAAAGGGAAATTCATTTGTGAACCTGTGTTGAAAGTTTTGATGTTTTTATTAAACTTAAACTTGTAACTAAGTTGTAAATAAATCTTAAACCAAAACTTTGCTTGTTTGCAAAAAAATATTTTAAAGTTCTACCTAACAGAAATTGTTTGCCTTCAGTGTTCTGTGCTTATGATCATTGGAATAGACATCAGTGTCAGACTAATTAATGACCTTTTATGAAAAGATTGGTGGACTGAGAGACATTAGAGTCTTCCCCTAAAATGAACTAATTAAGCAAGTGTCTTGTTCCAGAAATTATAATAGGACATTAGAGTCATAATAAACCATGGTACGTTTACTCTCCATACTTAAGTCCGTCTGAAGACAAATACTTTTATACTTTTACTCCAGTGGCGGTCTAAAAGGAGGACTTTTTTTTACTGGATGTCACGCTTACGGGTTTTCCCGGCTCCTCCGCTCCTCTGGACTCAAATTCCCAGAGGGCATCACTCGATGACGTCACACCCACATGTCCCCAGCCATCCAATCAGCTCCGCTCTAGGTCTCCTGAGTTTTAGCCCAGCTGACTCCAATCAGACACTAGCATATAAGCTTCACCCAAACACTTCCTCATTGCGAAGTTTTGCCAAACCTTGTTTGCAACTCTGAGCGTTTCTGCTCTGTTTATCCTTGATCTGGCTTTTGACTCCCTTTGTTTTTGACTACCGCCTTCTGCTTTATCCCTGTCGGCTTTCTTGTTTGATCTACTCTCTGGCTATCAACCTCCTTTTCGTTTCTCTGACCATTCTATTTGCCTATTCCTTCTATCTTGGTTACCTCGCTGCCTGACTACCCTGGTTCTGACCTTAGCCTGTCCCTTGACTTCGATTTTGCCTTCTCCCTCCATGTCTGTTCGTGTTTTGTTGCTGTGTTCAATTACCCGATTGTTTAATAAAGCCCATCTGACTTTTAGCTCTGCGAGCGTCGGTCCTGGTTCTTTGCTTCTCACACTGGAGGAGTATTTTACCTTGGTGATCTCTACTTTAACTCAACTACATGGCTTGTGTACTTCATCCACCACCGTCCATTTCACAATAATAGCAATTTTGCAAACTCGATTTGTCTCTGGCTATGTGCTTGTGTTATCCACCTGATAGAAGCGTGTGTGACTAAAATCTCAGGAGGGGTGTCTACATACGTTTGGCAATATAGTGTATCTAGATCAATGAAACAACTAGAACAAAATCAATAAAACAAGCCAGAAATGACAGCTATAAACCTCGTCTACCACCTAGTGTATTACATAACAATGCACACCCTCTAAGAGTGACATTCTGCAATTGAACGTCACAGTCATTATATTCCAACCCAACCTGCTGGAGACCGCTGTCCAATTACTTGTGGAGTAAGTAACTCCATATACAAATATACTGAAATAATAAAGCCCAAGAAAATAACTGCCAGATAATCTACCCACTCCTTCTAACAATGACAAGTGAAATCACTTTAAGCACTACCGAAGGAGGCCAAAGGTTGCTGTGGATGATTTGTACACTAATAGACCTGCAATTAAGGGTCTGCTTTAAATGAAAGAAGTGCAGCATGGCAAATGAAAACAAGTCCATTAAAAACATATAAAAAGGCTGCCAGCTCACCTGCCTCCATTACAACATTAAGGAGCTAATGACGCTCTCAGTGCGGGCCGCCATGGTTCCATTACATTGTGAGGCAGCTGTAGCTTTGTCTATACCTACTGTTATAAATGAAAGAGTGATGTATTCAAAAACGTATCAACCCTGAACATGAAAATGTGCATTTCAATTAATTGATTTACATTATTTATTCCTTCATGGCCACAAATAATCAAGTCTTAGCATCAGGCCACAGCAATTTTAATGCCATTTTGTTTCCCGGCAATGACAAACCGGCACTATTGGTTGGTATGTAACAAAGTGAGTAATTGTGAACATAGAGGCAACAATGACAGGACATGGAGTGATGGGTGTGCACAGGACTGATTCGATGACTGCTGATCCAGTTCTACACTGCAGTCATCGTATCAGTCCTGTGCAGTCTGGTTTGGAGCGGCCACAGTACAGGACCGGAACAGACAAAGGACCATAAAGACAGCTGCAAAGATCATTGGTGCTCCACTTCCCACCCTCCAGGACTTGTACTGTTCAGGAACCAGGAAATGGGCAGGGAACATCATCACAGATCTGTCTCACCCTGGACACAACATATTTCAACTCCTACCATCCGGCAGATGCTATAGGACACTGTACACCAAGACCACCAGACACAGGAACAGCTTCTTTCCTCAGGCCATCACCTTCATAAACAGCTGACCAGTCACATCATCTGCTGGACCATAGTTCCTCCAGTCACATCATCTGCTGGACCATAGTTCCTCCAGTCACATCATCTGCTGGACCATAGTTCCTGCAGTCACATCATCTGCTGGACCATAGTTTCATGCCAGATTATACACCACAGTCTCTTCCCCATACATTTACGCTAATACTGTTGCACTACCTTATCACTACTACCTCTACCTCAACACTACTGCCTCTACCCCAACACTACTGCCTTATACTGTTTGTAAATAATGAGTAAACTGTATATTATTTGTAGTTTGTTTATTGCTTGTATATTGTGAAGACTGTATATTGTAATTGTCTGTATTTATTGTGTATATGGTGTATATGTGGAGTCATTGTGTATATTGTGGACTGTCAGTACTAGAGAGACACAAACTGCTGAAACCAAATTCCTTTGTCAACATACTTGGCCAACAAACCTGATTCTGATTCTGATTCTGATGACACAACCTGTATTCAAGCTGGATTAGTTTTACCAGAGGTCCAGTAATGTTATCTGTGTTTGATTTGTATAGTCGGTTTGTATGAGATAAAGGAACAGTGTAATTTACTCAAATTACCAGGATCTAAGCATTATCACACAGACGTTTACATTAGCATTATACAACAGGCGCCACACTTTAGAACAATACCAACGTGCTGTGCAGCTAACTGGCATATAGACTAGCATTAGGCAAGTACAAAAAACCAAACAAAAAACCAAACACTGCTTCGTGAGAGGTGCTTTGGAGATATTTCATTTTCCTTCTCCTTGTAATTCAGCCATCACCAGAAATGTTGTAGATTTCTGTGGTATCCTCAAACCTGAGGATCAAAGGTCAAAATGAGCTCTATGTTAGATGATAGCCTTGTCTTCAGGTCACAAAGTTGTGACTTTCTGCAAAGTTGCAATCAGCTTCTTATCATGAGCTTCTGTATCAGATCTTCTTGTGACACCTTAAACGGTGCGTTAGGGTGGTTTGGGGAAATTTTGCCACACCATTTAAGGGGGAATGGGAAAAGAAGTATGTTTTGTCTGAACATCATTCTTAAGAACAAACAATATTATTCCTTGAATAACTTCTTAAGAATAATTCTAAGAAAAAGTTGAATTCTTAAAAATGTTATATTCTTAAGGGCTTTCTTAACCTAATGATAGACATACATCTCTTAGGCTGTACGATAAGGTAAACATCTACATTTATCAAACTTTAAACAGTTTAGTTGTTGGAAATAAGACCTACATAGTTTTAATTCAGCTTCAATGCAGTAGATATTTCAATGATTGAGCTGCAAAGAAAAAGTAAAAAGATCCTCAATTCTCCCTGTAAACTGTAAATAACATTCAAACTGCGTTTTTTTTTTTTTTTGCATCTATAGATGGTAAGCAGTAAAATGCAACATAATAGTCTACAAAATCATAACTTCTAATTTTTCCCCTGAGAACTGCATTTATGAACATTTTTTTGATTTGTCTTTAAAAATATTTGCAAGGTTTTTTTCCTTAAGAAAGCTTTTGCAAATCCAGCCCTTGGTGAGTAGAAAGCTAACTTTAGCCTCATCTGTTTTCTTTGAGCTGGTTGTGTTATTGCACTAAGATGCTGATTGAAACAGGCATACTATTACTGGGGGAGGTCTTAGTTTTGCAAACTACAGGAGGTAATTCACTTAGGAATTATTACTTAGCAGACATACTAAGATTTGCACTGGATTAAAATCATGGATTAAAAGAATATGGATTTTAAAAGTAATTAATTATGTAACAACTATGTAACTACAGTACAATTATGCAGTTATTACACACAGTGATAACTCTCCACTCTACTAAACATTAAGCATTCACTTCTGGGATGTCCTTGCACCTCTCCCTTCAACTTGTGTGATAGGTTATGACACCACTTTGGCTTGCAATTTTCCACACTTTTTCCCCATATTCAGCTTTTCTGACACAAGGAACTAAGAGGTTTACCGTTTAAAATGCCACGTCTCAACACTTCCACTAATAGAGGCTTAGTAAGAGAGCCCCTGTACACACTTAAAGGGATTATTCATCTGTCACTCAAAAGTCACCACCCCAAAAAAGTGCAAAGCTGATTGTTTTAGCACACGGCTCAATATTTCCAGCGTGCGGTAACCCCTTTTTAGATCCCCGTCCACAGCTGACAGGATTATCAATGAAAGCAGTGTCTTCAGAAAGTGTTCTTTATTAAAAAAGGGCCATGACACAATTCTGTATTGACTGCCTGCTTTCAAAATATCCATCAAAGTTGACACTGAAGAACGGAACGTTCCTTTCGTTCCTCTGGGCAGACCTGCATCCTTAAATGGATGGTGTTCTGTAACCGCTTGCACTTTGAGATAAAGCATATTTGGAGTAATCCCATAAATATAAAGCAGATGAGTTAGTGCATTGATCACTCGGGGTGTAGCGGGGGAGTGCGGGGAAGATCAGTGAAGTGCTTCAGCAGCTTTTGTGGCGAAGTTATCAAGTGCTGCTTTTGGTGCCTGACTGCTTTCGGTAACTCTTGAATAAAGGAGTGCACTAAAGTATCGAGAGTGTTAGCTGAATAGACAGAGGTTGGAAAACCATCTCCCTTTATCATTTAAAAGAGTGCTGTGAAATTGGCTGTTTAACCTTACATTACTTTGCTATATATTTGATTGCACTGCAAAATCATTTAAATAATAATTACATACTTACTCAAATAATGTGTATATACACTTAAGGAAGATGGTTCATCAGAAGCTGTTTAGTCAAAGCAATGCTTCTATTTAGAAACAGGGGTATAGAATACCATATAGAACCAGTCCTTTGCATAGTGATGTGATTGTTCAGATTCTTGGAGAATGTGTTGTACGTATATCAAACTACATGTAGAACCTTCCTGACAAAAGTTTTATATAGCACCAATAAAAAAGGATGTCAAGCTTGTAACAATATTAAAAACCCTTTTTGGTGCTTTATGGAGCCATTGTCCAAACGGTTCTCTATAGAGCAATACACAGCACAGCTGTTCTTCATGATAAAGAATGTGTTGTTTATTGCTGCTGTTGTAATAAAACCTTCCATCTTATTTTTGTGGTTTTGTACTTTGTAACAGAATTTTAAAATGGCAGCTGACTTCCACAACGTCCAATAGAAAAGCAGCACATTTATATAACAGGAATTCTGGTGTCAGTAACTGTCACACATCCTGGTTCTCCCTCTGCTCTTGTTGTGCCTCCAAACTACAACTCCCAGGAGTCATTGGTGTATGACATCACCATCACATGTCCCATAGCCACCAATCAGGACTCTGTCTATAGATCACACTCTCCCCTGAATAGTAATGACTCTCAGCTCTTCTCCATTTGCTCGCATACTTAGTGTTGTTTATTGATTTCTGCTGTCCCGTGTTCGACCTGCTTCTGTTTTTTGACCCTGTCTTTTGATTGTCGTTTTGTACTTTGTTTGTTTGGACCATTTGCTCTCCTGGTTTCGACCCTGGCCTGTCTTTTCTCTTTTACCTTTTGCCTTCTCCATGTATCTGGTCTTTGTCCTCATGGTTTTGACTTGGCCGGGTTTTTTGACTACCCTTCTGGACCACCCCTTTGTGATTAAACCTCAAACCCCTTTTAATATCCACGAGTGTCTGGTGTATTTGCCCAGCATTACAAACACTTACATTCCAAGTTTTTTTTTTTTTTTTAAATGTTCTTGTACAGTTACCATATTGGACATATGCGATAGCGATATCATTTTATACAGCACTGAAAAAGGTTCAACCCCAAAGCTTGTATCAACAGAACAACCCCTTTTGCTGCTATATGTTAATGCATGTGAATGTTTTAACTTTAACACAAGACATAATTCACAGTTCAGCTGGCTACAAGAAAATATTTCCTTTTGATTTGAATCCTGTATCTTCTGAGGTTTTATTTTAAATATCATTAAAAAAAAAGTTTGACCAGTGATGTGACACTTCATAAATCTTTTCCTGGAGCCAAAAAATTAGACTGAAACGTACCTAACAGTGTGTAATACCTCCATGAGCATGTGATAGGATTTGGCATGGACTAGACAGGTTTCTGGATGTAGGCCACATCAATGTTCAGCCACTCTTGCATCAAAGAATTGTGCAGTAGAGCCAGATTTGGTGGATACGCTCCCTGGCACAATTCTGAAGAGAATTTCCTGTTGACTGACATTATTGCAACTGCAGGTAGACCCGTACGACCACTTCCATACGCCTGCAAACTACTATCTACTTCTACCTCCTTCACACTATGGTCTTTGGCACGCCCAAATGGAATCACTCCATTTTGCCAAACATTAACATCTGCCTTGGAGCCATTTTCCACACATCAAACGAGACATTCAATGCACTGTACCACCTCTTCTCAATCATGTCACACACCCCACAGGTATTTATAGCCCGAGCACCTTCATGCAACACCATCTACAGGAGCCTGAAGTTACTACCACCTTAAACACACAAGATGACAATTTTTTTGGCCCAGTGAGTTTATGATGAATGCCCAGCTAATGCAGCCGAGGCTGTGGAGGTTTTCTCTAGTCCACTGTTTCCTATGTTGTCTTCACCATACAACATGCTGTTGTTTTGAAAAAGAGTGCAATGGACTTTCTGGAGTATACTATGGATATTTTCAGTACATCTAAAACACTAAACAACTGATTGTCTTTAAAGAAGGACTAATTAAAAAAGCTTGTAAACAACAACATAGCATAGTAACTGCATGAACTGACCTGATTGCCATCATCTTTATTATATATATGTATTATTTATTTATTTTTACCGGTTATTGTTATTTTTATCCAAATCAATTCATATACTGTATTTCAAATTTCACCAAGGGTTTCAAGCTTAAACCAGTCTTCAAACCACGTTGCCTAATGAGCTTCATTATATGTACAGATAAAGCCTTGGTTTGATGTAAAGTGGATCATTGGTCTGTACAGTTTGGGCAGATTTACAAAGGAAGGAGACAGGAAGGCTTCAGTGAGGCGGGAGGCAGTGAGCGCTGCTCGTAAAAAACAATTAAATTGATGAGCTCGCCATGTTGCTACATGATGGATGGGCTGATCATTAGGGGGCTGGGCCGGGGATGTAATTTGCCTGGCCTCCGCATTCTTTGTCATTTAGAATGGAAGCCAAACACTGATCTGGCAATTCCGGATTTCCGCCTGTGTGGTGCTCTAACTTTGACTACTCAGAACTGCTGACTGAGTTCAAATGTAAATCTCTCAGAAGTTAAGATTGGGCAATATACAAAATTTACAACATTGTAATAGTTTTCACCAGGGCCAGTAAGTAGCATTATGATATTTCTTGATGGTGGAGCTGGCATTAGAAAGTAAAATTAATTAATGAGAACGTCATATGTCATTCAGTATTCAGCATCATACACTTCCAGCTGCTTCCAAAGCAGCTGCAATTCTTCATACTATGGATTCCACAAGATGTTGGAACCATTCTTTTGAGAAGGTCCATGGGGTATCCTGTTGACATAACTGCATCATGGAATTCCTGCAAATTGTTCAGGTGCACTTTCATACTATAATTGGTGAACTGCGGACATGAAGGGGCACACATGGTCAGCAACAATACGTTGTGGCCTTCAAGCCATGAGTGATTGGGAGAAATACCATTAAACCACCATGGGCTCATGCTAATGGGTCAAATTCTGATCTGATTGGTATGCCTCAGCAGGAATCAAGACCCATCAGACCAGGCTAGGCTTTTCAAGTTCTTGGTGCCCACTGCAGCCTTACTTTTCTTTTCCTGATTGGCAGAAGTTGAACCCAGCATGGTTTTCAGCTGTTAGCTGTAGCCCATGCAGCTAAAAGTTGGACATGTTGTGCATTCTGGGAAGCTTTTCTGCTCACCACAATTATACACTGTGGTTTTCCGAGTTACCTTAGCCTTTCTGTCAGACTGTCAAACCAGTATGGCCATTCTTTGCTGACCTCTCTCATCAACAAGGCATTCCTGTTCCCAGAACTCTCATTCATTAGATGTTTTCTCTTTATCCCAGCACATCAGCAGTTAGTTAGCAATGCCCAAACTAGCCTGTCTGGCACCAACAATCATGCCACGGTCAAAACTGAGAACTGAGATCACATTTTTCCTGATTCTAATGGTTGATGTGATCATTGCGAACATCATTCATTTTAGTAATAACCAGTTTTGACCCCAAGCTCCTAATATGGCTATAATACTAACAATGACTCCATGACGCCAGAGGTCGATTTAGCTGTTTCGTACTGCTTCTCTCAAAATTACACCTGAAGGAAACCTCCATGCACACAAACGACATCCGAAGAAAGAAAACCTGCTGTTCATTTGGCTTTCATGCATTTTGAAGTGTTCTTTCACACAATGGCTGGTAGCGAGAGTGCGTTATGGTAATTTTGACCCACCATACAGCCTGTAGAGTCCACCCGTCTGTCTGAAACACACTTGAAGTTTTTCCTGCAGCCGCCGTTGTCTTTGGAGCAGTCTCTCACCGGCCCGAACGAAGCCAGCAAATCATCCACCGTCTCAAAGTAAGTGGACATCATGGCCTCCTCCCTAGAGACGGAGCAGAGATGAGTGGAAAAGTTCAGTCATTCGGGAACAACTGATGATGAGGGGATCAGTGAGGCCAACAGCAATAACAAGGTGACAGCGGCAGACATATTGACAATTTCTTAGAGTACAAACACGGGGTAGGTTTCATCAGCAAGGAAAAATGAAAGAAAGAAGCACAAAAAATAGACCAGTAGCATTTGAGCCTGCTAATGAGACACGCAATAGATGTTCTGTTGGATAGTTCATTAGTTATTCTGCATGTGTGAAATTTGGCCTTCTAGAAGAATAGAATTCTCTGTACGATGCCACAGAAGAACCATTTCCATAAACAACCTTTTATGTGGTTTATGTGGTTAAGTGGTTCTTGACCCTGGTCCTGGAGGAGCACCTGCCCAGCACAGTGTTTGCCCTGCTCCCAACACCCCTGATCCAACTAATCCACTAATTAACAAGCCCTGCCTGACTTGAAGTAGGTGTGCTTTGGCTGGGAAACACAAAATAGTGAAGGACCCTCAGGGACCACTGCATTAGAGAACTGTTTTGGTAAATGAGCTATGCGAGTGTGAAGGACCTTTTTTTTGTTTTTAAAGAACCTCCACATTATCTTAAGGTTCTAGGAAGAGTATAGAAGCTTTATATATTCATGTGAAGCTGCTTTAAACCTTCAAAAGCTTCTTCACACCTACAAATCTCTTATTTGAACACAGTTCTTTAGGGCAGTGCCCTGCACGTTTTAGTGTATACCCTGCTTTAAAGCATCCCCTGCAACTTCAACAATAAGTTAAGTCAGGCGGGAGCAGGGGAACCACTAACATGCCTCCAGGACCAGGGTTAAGAAACACTGCTTTAGGTAACCAATAGTGGTTCTTCTATAGTGGTGGTTACTAGCCCTCTTTCCTGCCCCCCACCCTTGCTTAAGACTGCTGCATATGATCCAACCAATCAAGGACTTCTGATCTCCAGGAACAAGGCTCCAAGGTTGGTGACCACTAATTAGTAACATCCATTAAAGAACCCTTGGAAGCACTATAGCAGAGTGTTATAACCTTTGCAGCACCGGAATGTAGCATTATTACTGTTGCTCTGCTACGCTGTGTGAGTGCAATTAACATGCTCATGTTATTATATACATTGTTAAGAGGTAATTAATTTGTGACAGTTTGGCACATAATTTTAAAGTTGCTATTCTGATGCCAGCCACAGGGTGGCAGTAGCGGTTATAGTGCACAGTTTAAAAGCCAAAAAAGGAAGGCCATTGACAGCATGGAGGGGAGCTAAAGCTAACTTCATGGCTCTGGTGAATCATGAACCTTGTTTGAGGAACTTAATTGTTCTAATACTCACGAGGTTTCTTGTGTAGTGTATTTTCCCATTGTTCTGGTGACACTTGTTGGTTGTCTTGCCCCTTTGGGATGGAAATAATACAGCTTGGATGGACACTTCAGCTTCTCAAGTCAACTAAGCGGACTTGAACTACTCTCCGGGACAGCATTCCATCTCCTAAGGATCACTATTTTCTTCTACAAGGCCACGTCCAGGAAACATGAACTGTTAAAGGACTCAAAAGTCGTCCGTTCCGGGTGAGATCTCTCCAGTTCTGCCTCTCATGGGACGTACAGACTCGTAAATCTCCAGTTCTGCCTCTCTCTGGGCATACAGACTCTTAAATCTATAGATGGGGTTTGTTAATGTGATTTGTATGTGAGACTGTGATGGATATGATAATATTTGTACAGGGGGGTCATCGTGGGCTGTGTTGTAATTGTTGAATTTTGGTCTACTAGTAAAACAGGGTTTGAAGCACCTAGTGGATGGTATCCCTGCATGTTCTGAGTTTAACAGGATACCTAAAGGGTGACTGTTACAAATTTATGTAATAACATGTTTAAGTACATAGTTTTTACACAACAGTACCAAAACTGTACTGTACTGTACTGACAGCATTCAGGTTTCTATTGTTTTCAAAATCTAATGGACAGAAATGGAAAATGTAAAGATCATAATTTATTTTGCAGGGCTAATGTCAGTATATTTTTATCTCCTCATAATCTACACTACAAAATATTTTTTAGTTGCTGTTACCAAATACAATTGAGTAATGGAGGTACAACCAGTGACATTTACATAACTGAGTTAAGTTAACGTAATAAAATATGTTTATGTTGGTATTAATTAACACAGTTCAATTAATCCAAAAAACAGTGTTTTGTTGAATTTATGTTGGTCAGTTTAGTTCGCTGGACACTGACATATTAAGTAAATCTAGGTTGACCAGATAATGTTGGAATTGCCTCATACAGTTATGTTGGTTACACATAAGTCAGTTACTGTCATCTCAATAATACTATCAAATTTGATCTAACACGACTCAGTTTACTGGAAATTGTTGACATAACTGAACTAAGTAAATCTAACAAGTTATTGAGTGTAGCTGTCCGTTCTGTGCCCCCCCGCTAGAAAAAAATCTGGTGTTGGCACATAACCCTGGATCTGTAAATGGGAAATAAACAAAGTGGCTCGGCTCAAGCTACACAATATTATTCCAGTCAATCGGTAGCAGGGAGCGCTCATGCTTGTGCACAGGACAGGAGGAAGGGATGCGGCTATGTGGTGAACTTCACGTGTTATGAAGAAAGAGAGATGGACGAGGAACAGCCAAAGAGGAGAAGATCTGAAGAAGATAGATTGAGGAAGAAGTTCTTAGATCAGGCAAGAGCCAAGAGAGGTATTAGCAATCAACAGTGGGGAGACCTGAGAGAGTTGACGAGACTATTCGTATTTTCCCAATGGCACCTGAGACCGCTGCACCATTTAAGGTGGAACGGGGAAATTCAAACAAGAAGCTGAGGCACCAGAATGTAACTGCATCACCATTTAAGGTGGAACCGGAAAATTCATACAAGACGCTTCTGAAAACACAATTGTTCTGCTTCTTTCAGTGAACTATGTTTCAGAAATAACTGATGTGAAATGACAAGCTTTATTGGTGACCATAACCGCAATTTGTATGGATGAAAGTTTCTCTATCTAAACCTGACTGTACCTGTATACCTGCCTAACAAGCTGAAGTGCAATGCAAGGCAAGCTCTAAATAATAAGCCTGTGGAGCCTATACCTCCAGGGTGATTTATACCACTGTGCAGTAACAAGGTGTCTGTCCAGCACACTGTACCATCTCAGAAACTCCAGTTATTTTATTTTATTTATTATTTTTTTTTATTTCGCACCAACACACCCAAACCTATTTTGCCAGCCACTGCATGTCCATCATTCATCAAAAGACAGGGTACAATCACTGTAAAGGCCATTATGAAGCAGCTGCTTTGGCATTCATTTCATAAACCATAACACTGCTCAGGCAAACATCTAACACGTCTCCAACACGCGGCACTTCTGAATAGAGACGCTGCAGGAGCGCAAACAAATTACACATGTTACACAAGCTGGGAGATATCTTTTAAAGCCCAGCTTCAGCTTAATGTGAAAGGTAGAGAGGGAGGAGAGGTGGATTTAGGCTGTGAACAAGCGTGAACGGAAGAAAACAGCATACAAACTGATACAGTGATATATGAAAATATGTAAGTCTCAATTCATGATTTCATTAGTATGTTCCAGTGGAGCCTTCAAGAGTCTCCAGAGGAAGTCTGAACAGTCTAATAGTCTGAATATGTTGTAACAGTCTAACTCAATTCTATTAAATATAATATGTTATACAGCTCTGGAAATAAATAAGAGAGCACTCCAGTTTCTTCTTAAATCAGCATCTCCACATGTACAGCAGGTTCTGAGTGAGGAACAGAAGGTTCGGTTCTAGCTTCACTGGCAGATACAGTGAGCGTCTGGTTCATAAGAACAAGGTCAAGCAGCAAACACACAGGACAACACAGCTACAGACTGGCAGAGGGCCAAAACCACTCTCTACTGACCGTGATGAGCGCCACCTCATTCCAGTGTCACTTAACCACCGTAAGATGACCTCAAGTGACCTACAGAAAGACTGGCGAGCGGTGGCTGGGGTGAAATGCACAGCGAGCATGGTTCAAAAAACAGGCTTCTGGAGGGTCATTAGTGATTTTCTAAATAAACAGATCTAAATACAATATTTGATCTGGAATTTGGGAGACGTGTTTCCAGTAGTGTATAGGATCAAACAGAACGGCTCATTTTGGTCCAACACAAACCCAGAAACTCTCTGCTCTCTGAAATTTTTCCAGAGCTGTATATAATAACGTATGACACATTACATGCATGTATACACTTAATGGTCCCTTTAATATATCCACACTTAGTATCCATTTTATTAGCTCCACTGACCATATAGGAGCACTTTGTAGCTCTACAACTGCAGAATGTACTCCATCTCTACTTACTTTTGTATCCTACCTTCCACCCCCATTTATCAATGGTCAGGACCCCTAGAGGACCACCACAGAGCAGGTATTATTTGGTTAGTGGATCATTCTCAGCACTGGATCATCCCACCATCCACAAATATCAAGCCAACAGAGTTCCGTGCAGCAGTGGGTGAGCTATCATCTCTGACATCAACAAGGTGGACCAACAAGGTGGGTCAAATAGAGTGGACAGTGAGTGGACACAATGTTTGAAACTCCAGCAGCCTTGCTGTGTCCAATTCACTCACACCAGCACAACACACACTAAGATACCACCACCACCGCAGTGTCACTGCAGCGCTGAGAATGATCCACCACCCACATAATACCTGCTCTGTGGTGGTCCTGTGGGGGTCCAGACCATTGAAGAACAGGGTGAAAGGAGAACTACAAAGTGCTCCTATATGGTAAGCAGAGCTGATAAAATACATACTGACTGTTGATAATATTCTGCTGTGGCCATGTTTATCAATATACAGTATTATTTAAATTGAATCATTTTAATATAATATTTATAACATTAGAAACAATAAGTGTATATTGTTACAGGTTGTGAAAGACATGTTTGATGACCTGCTTTACGAATAAGAGGGAGGAGAATAGAAATCGGATTGTCTTCGAGTTACAGGTGAATAATTGTGTATATGAGGGGACCATATGTGGTATGGCAGTGCCACCTCTACTGAGCGCAAGGCCCTGCAGATGGTGGTAAATACTGCACAGCACATCACCGCAACTGCCCTCCCACCCATACAGGACATCTACGACAAGAGATGTCAGAGGAAAACAGTCAACATATCCTCAGACCCCACACACCCCAGTCATCCCCTGTTCCAACCTCTGCTATCCAGAAAGAGGTACAGGAACATCCGAGCCAGAACCTCCAGGTTCAGGAACAGCTTTTACCCTAGAGCTGTCAAACTGGTCACACCGGCAGCGCCTACCAGAACATGACTACACCACTAAAGACTGTTATTGATTCTAGCCAGGATCCCCCAGCACACACTGGGCTCCACTACCTCACAGGACTGTTTGCACCGCACTTTATACTTGAATATCCAGCTGTGTACTTACTTATTTATCTATATTTATTTATCTATACTGGACATCTGTACTAAGCCATTTAGCTGTACCTGAACATTAAGCTGCTTCTCCTACCTGTACTGTATACTTTATATATCTATACTGTTTACACCACATACTTAACTGATACTGCTCTTACTCTTTGCACGTCCTGTACATGTACTGTACTGTTTGCACACATTGTTTTTGTCTATTTGTCTTTGCACTACACTATTTATATATATATATACACACACACACATATATTCTTGTAACTGTACTGGAGAAGGAGCCTGACTGTGTTTCGTTATACTGTACAACCCCGTATTGGTATAA
>CM067496.1:1605718-1622565 GCA_034552555.1 Semaprochilodus insignis | reverse complement strand
ACAATTATGTAATGCAAACAATACCAGTGTTTCATTTCTTAGAGTGTAGCATTACTGGTTGCCTCTGCTGTCAGTTCCTAATTATGTTCTAACATGTAAGGCCTTCAGTTCAGATCCTGAAGTCCTAATCAGTGAGAGAGCTCCCTTGGTTGGATCTAGATACCACAGAGGAAGAAAAACCCTGATTGGACAATTTTCAGGATTTTAACCTATTTGTTTCTGTTTAAAACTTAATGATATAAGAATATTAGCATGATAGTTATGAAGTTAGAAATATTATGACATATTATATATCAATAAAAATGAACAAAAAACTGCACATATGTTTAGGTACCATAAATCATTAGGCCTTCTCTGATTGTATATATCATTGAATATTGCCATGTTTTATTATTCTGTATGTATATAAAATAAAATAAAATAAATAAAATAAATAAAATAAATAAATAAAAAAAGAAGAATGACTTTATAGAGCTGTTAGTGGGATATAAATGTTCTTAAAGGCGTTAAAGTTCAATAGTTCTAAAATAAATTAAGGCAGAGTTTCATTTTCCTATTATAGTTACTTATTCAGTAACACCAACATAACTGGACATGAATTTAAAACAATATTCAGAATCATACAAAGCAATGTAGATCAAAGTAGGACAACACATTTCAAAAATAGAGGCAGAAATTTAATTAAGAGAGTTTAATTAAGAGAGCCAGATTAAAGAGATCTGAGCTTGGCTGAATAATAATAGTTTAGAAGCATCATAACTGAAATATGCCTCTCTAAGTCTCTTATTGAACATGTTTGCAGAAGATCAGTATCTGTAGATCTAAGATCTTGTTGGACCATACACAGACAGAGGTTCTGTGAGGTATGCAGCTTTAAATTCAACTACAGACTCCAATACTAGCAGCAGAGCTTTAAACATATCATAAAATATACAGGCAGTCAATGCAGGGTCTAAATAGGGGTGATATGAGTCCCTTGGTTTAGTTTTATTAGAAATCTATATTTAACTGAACATAGCACAAAGATGACAAACTCACTGGGAAATTTGATTGTATTTTTATTTAATTTTAACTATATTCTCATTTTAAATTTGATGACGACAACACAAAAAAAAGGGGAAAAAAGGACTTTTTTTTAAAGTTATGCTTAAAAAGACCTGGTTGAACGTCTCACAAGTAATTAGGTCAATTGACCACAGCTCACTACCATGCCTGTGTATAAAAGGCATCTCAGAGAGGCGGAGTCTTTCAGAACTAAAGATGGGGAGTAGTCTTTAGTCCATTTGCCACTCTGTGAAAGATTGCATGTGCAGCAATTCAGGAATAATGTTTCTCAATGTAAAATAGCAAATATAATTTTTTTTTCCATATACAAATAACAATCACCTACGCTACATAATATCATTAGAATCCGGAGTCTCTGCATGCAAGGGACAAGGCCGAAAAACCAATATTGGATGGCCGTGATCTTTGAGCCCTCAGGCGCACTGCATTAACAACAGACACTATTCTGTAGTGGGAACTGCTGGATGGGGTCGGGACACTTCCCAAAACCACTGCGTGTTAATACAGTTCATCACTGCAAGCGAGTTAAAACTCTACCTAGTAGAGAGGTGATGCAAGACAGTGGAAAACATGAACCTGTCCCAACTTTTTTGAAGCGGATTGTTGGAATCAGATTTAAAACAATAAAACAACAACAACAACAACAACAACAACAACAACAACATTTCTTAGTTTTAACATTTGACACGTTGTCTGTGTGGTATCGTCAGTTATGGGTTGAAATGATTTGTACCTGTACCATCCTGTCCATTCCTTCTGTTTATTTTGGTTCTAGCTCCTCCTGCCTCCGCCCCCTCACCATACCCCTCACCTGTCTTTAAGTTTGTGGCTCAACAAACACTGAACAAACGTCTTCTAGATTTGATCCTCCACTCTGGAACACTCTACCACCACTGGTCAAACAGTCCAGATCTCTCTCTGTGTTTAAATCTAATCTTAAAACACATCTCTTCACACTCGCTTATAGCCTGCCTCAAGCCTAAACTGCTCCTCTAAAGATCTTGCTTGTGTTGTGTACTTTATGTCTTTGTTGTCTGATGTTTTGTGTACTCATGTGAACTAAAGATTGTAAGCGGCTTTGGGTTCCTGAAAAGCACTACATAAGAACAAAGCATGTTTATTATTATTATTAGTAGTATTATTAGTATTACCATTGACCCATCCTCCTGGGGTCGACACTGGATAGCAAGACAAGCACATGAAAAGGATATAAAAATAAAGGATGAAGGATAAAAAAAAAAAATTACATGCAATTTTGAATAGGATAACTGTGAGAGTTGAAAGTCTGAATGAAACTCAGTCGGTGTTACCAGTGAAGCCAGTGGCCACTATAAGGAGTTGATCGCAGTAGAAACCGAGCACATCAACAGCTGCTAGAAACCTGTAATGACAGTCTATTAGCATATGCAATATGGAGTAGGATAACCGCTAACTGTGAGAGTGACAGTGTTGAAAGTCTAAAAGAAACTCAGTCGGTGTTACCAGTGAAGCCAGTGGCCACTATAAGCAGTTGATCACAGTAGAAACCGAGCACATCAGTGGCTGCCAAAACCCTAAGATGATAGTCTATTAGGAAGAATAAGAGAAGCTTCCAGCGTTTTGTGGGCCAGTCATGGGCTGGAGGTTAGGGAACCAGCCTTGTGACCGTAGGGTTGCCGGTTCGATTCCCTGAACCGACAGTAACAACTGAGGTGCCCTTGAGCAAGGCACCTAACCCCCAACTGCTCCCCGGGCGCCGTGGATAGGGCTGCCCAACGCTCCGGGCAAGTGTGCTCACGGCCCCCTAGTGTGTGTATTCACTAGTGTGTGTGTATGTGGGTGTTTCACTTCACGGATGGGTTAAATGTGGAATACAAATTCCTCTGTGTGAAAATCACAAATGGCACAAAATGTCTCAAAAGAGGCCTCACGATTTAGAGGAAGAAATGTCTGATTCGTCTGTGATTAAATTGACAGTTTGCACAGCATCCCAACCTTACTGGAAACAGGGCTGTAACTACATTTAAATAGCATGTCAATACGCCTGTAAGAACTCTAGACCTCCAAGGGTTAAAGCGATAAATGCGTCTTTGGTGCTGGACATGTGCTGTCCCAGTTTTCCTCGTTCTCAGCCCAAACACAGAGCACACTCCTTTTTGCTGTGCATTAACTGCAGCGTTTAGGGGCAATTTAATGCATTGTGAGTCATTTCCGCCCCTCTTGTTACCACGGCTGAACTACCGGGGATTGGAGGTGCAGAAATAGAAAATAGAGGTAAAAAAAAAAAAAAAAAAAACAGAAGCATGTTTGGGAACACTGCCTGTCCTTGGCAAGCGGCAAATGAGTTCCCTGCTGGAGTGGACTGACCTATCAAAGCGAATGCTTCTAATCATTCCCGGCCATGCGAGGTCCCGGGCCTTCGCAATGCTGCTGCTGTGGCTGGAACTGTGCTGTGAATATACTGCAGCTGTTAGTGTGTTATGTGTGTCTAGAGCTTCTCTGTTTGGTTTGATGTGCACTCCAACACATAGAAAGCTGTTCAGAGCGATGCCATAGAAGAAGCACTACTGGTTTCTTAAGAGCTTTCAATGGACGCTTCCATACAATCTCTGAGTGGGGAGATAGATATGAAACGGTGGCTTCTTGCCTCGTTGTTAATTACTTGGTGGGGACTTGCTTTTTAATTGTCATGCCAGTATGAAATAACACGCTTTCAGCTCAGGGGAGGAACTCGAGGGAGGAATACGTGGCGGAGGCCATTGCCTGGCTGTCTGAAGGCTTCATCAAAGACAAGAAGGTTTGTTCAAGGTTTAAACAAATGGATATTGCTCCTGCATCAAAGTTGCAGCTCAGCAAAGGCAAGAAACTACAGATCCATGCTTGTTGGCTTCATCAAAGCCAGTTTGCCACCGGGTCCTCTGGAGTCTCGCACTTTGATGTAACATTGTGTGAAGAATGTGAACATTGAAAAATCATACAAAGGATTTAGACATCTGGGGAGAGGGTGAACTTTCAGATCAGGACTTCAGGTTCTGAAATCCGGAAGAAGGGGGTTATGGGTAATTACATCTCACAGAGAAGACGATTTGCACATGAGGCAACTGGGTCAATGCCTATATATTTGTATTTATATCCATGTGTCCTAAATATAGATGGTGTTATCAAAGCTTTTAACTTCCTATTTCAGTACTTGTGCTACATGACTTTTCAGACTAATTTCAAATTCAACAGGCATCTCCTTAGACACCTATAGAAACCTTTGTCCTTGAACTTTGAGTTTATATTTACATCCTTATCAAACAAATAAACACTATTATAATAATTCTACATTTTCATGCTTTTAAAAAGTCATTTTTTTTCCAATATTTGTGAAAGGCCTACTGGCGTTACACCATGGCACTGCATCATGAAGGTCACCTTGGTTGCGCTGCCTGACATTTGAGAAAATGGGACTTTCAAAAAGTTTTGAAGTTGCCTTTTTGGCAACATGGTCTTTATTTCAAAGTTCTAAAATATAAACTCATGCCAAACTATTGCATTTAGAATTTTATAGAACTTATTTACCATTTTTCATAGTTTACTTAGTCAACATATATGGTCATATACATGGACAGCTGTACCACCTTCTTTTTAGACTTGTGGAGGCAAAAAAGAAGATAAATTTAATGTCTAATATATGACAAGTATGTGTTTTATTTATTCTTTGTGAAATTAATGGATGTGGAGACAAAAAAATTCATGCCATGTCATGTCAATGACCCACCTCTAAAGTCACAAGCAAATTGGTTGACCAATCAAGGGACGTATATATGGCAGAACTGGAGTTATATATAATGGAACTAAACAAAATGGCTAAACTAAACTACAATGACAAGCTAAAAAACTATTATTACTATTTATTATTATCATTTCTTCTTTGTTCATACATTCTGGATTGGTAAACACAACAGTGCCCCCTTATGCACAAGTACACTTTACTGTGCCCTCATTGCTACGCCCATTCGGTTTTACCGATCTGCAGAAACGAAATTCAGCCCTTAGCTAACACAGCACATGCTAAAGCTTGAGTTTCATTCTGAAGTCATTTTAATTGACCACTGTGGACAGAATATCTTTCAGCATATTGAATTGATCCCTTTAGCTATGCATATGCAATGTTTGCAGTACTGGGAAACACCCTGGACTGAGCCATGGTGCCATGGTGAACACACATCTTGAAAACCCTGTGATCAATACTGCTATTCATTCAGCTGTGAAATTCTTGCAAATATTTGGTCAGTGAAGCAGACTTACCCAAAGTGACCTGTTCTTTGTGTACAACTCAAATCTAGCAAAACAATGATTACTGTTTTTAAAGTGACATTGATAACGCTTTGTTACGTATTGAAGTAATGCATTAGTTAACGTGACATATTAGTTAACAATACAATAACAATGGTTAACTGATGTTAAGTATGTAACAACTGTTTCATGTTTACTTAACATGTAAACATGTGGTTCATATATCTTTAGCGTAACAGTAGTTAAGCATTACGAACGTTAATATATTGCTTCATGGTAACTAATGCATTACTTCATCTTAGTCAACACTTAATGGTTGGATGGTTGTTTAGGACAGTTTTTCTCAAACTAGTCTTCATGGACCCTCAGTCCAGATTTTTGATCCTATCTAACTTGGAACACATATGAATAGAGCAAACCATCTGGGATGTCTTGAAGGCCGGTTTGAGAACCACTGCTTTAGATAGCATGCAGGTGTTAACAGTACAATGAACCTCCAGATAGTGTAAAATTTCCCTTAAAAGAACCCTTAAACTGGAATAGATTAAGTGAAGATCAGTTCACACTCAGAAATCTATTTTCCAAACATTAGGTTCTTGTGAACAATAAGCTTCTTTAGGGAAGCAAAAGTGTTTTTTCTTTAGCACTGAATATTAATTTCATACACATTTCTATCATCATCTTTGGGATGCCACTGTTTTTATTTGGTGGCACCGAAGTCTTCTGCCAGTACCATTATTATTGGAATGGTCTAATAGTGAAGTGAATCACAGTCTCGCTCTTCATGTAGGAAAAAAAAGCTTCTTAAAAGCCTAAAATGGCCAAATTGATTAAAGAAAATGGCTACAGAATATGGACAAAAGTATTGAGATACCTACAGCAGCTTCTATCCCATTCTAAATCCATAGACATTCATTTGTAGTTATCCCCCCTTTATAGCCATAACAGCCTCCACTGTTCTGAGAAGCCTTTCTAGACCATTTTGTAGAGCGTCTGTGGAACTTTTTTCCCATTTATCCAGTAGAGGTCAGACACTGATGTTGCACAAAATGGCCTGGCTTTCAGTCTCCGTTTTAGTCCATCACAACACACCAAATTCACCCAACTGTGCTTTTATGGACTTTGTACTTTGTATGACACAGTCATGCTGGACCAGAAAAGCCTGCAAAGTTGGGAGCATGCAATCGTCCAAAATGTCTTGGTATGCTGAAGCATTAAGATTTCCTTTTGCTGAAATTAAGGTGCTTCAGCCAGCCTCTGAAAAAAGACCCCATACAATCCCTTGGCAAGTAACATTCTCCTGGCGTTTGCCAAACCCAAACTGGACCCAGACTGCCAGATAGAGAAGCGTGAATCGTCACTCCACGGAACACTTGCATACTTTATACCTCTCCCTTCAGTGCTTGGCATTGTGCTGTTGACATAAGGCTGCTCGGCCATGGAAACCCATGCTATGAAGCTCCCGGTGCAGATTTTTGTGCTGATGTTAATGCCAGAGTAGGTTTGAAACTCTGCAGTCATTGAGTCAGCACAGCATTGGCAACTTTTACACACTATGAGTCTCAGCACTCGCTGACCACGCTCTGTAACTTTTACGTGGTCTGCCACTTTGTGGCCGAGTTGCTGTGGTTCATAAACACTTCTACCTCTGGAACATCCAAGTGGGAAGAAATTTCTTGAACTGACTTGCTGCAACAGTGGCATCCAGTAAGCTCTTTAGAATGACCCATTCTTTCACAAAAGTTCGTAAAGGCAGCCTCCATGGCTAGGTGCTTGATTTTACACACCTGTGGCAGTGGGACTGAATGAAACACCTGAATTGAATAAGTAGTTGTGTCCCAAGGTGTATCTTGCTTCCTAGTTCTCAATACTTAGTATCTCCAAACTGAAGAAAGAAGCTACTTGAGGTCAAATAAACTCACGGCTGCCTTATTAGCAAACATCAAATAAACAAACATTAACCACTACCATCCTCTAAAGGTGTTAACAAACATCAACTAAACAAACATCAACTAGACAAACATTACTCGCTACCACTAACTATAGTTGGTATTAACAAACATTAAATAAACATACATTACTCATCACCATCCTGTAAAGACTTGATTGACAAATAACAAATAACAATTTGACTAACTACTGTCAAATATTGGTGTCTATTGACTGGGGCAGATCAAACAAGGCAGCAATTTTCACAAATAGAAATGTGGCATCCTATGAGCTCTTTAGCATTACCCATTCCACCATCAATGTGCATCAAAGGAGATGGCATGTTTTTTTTAAGGGATGTCCACATACTTTTGGCCATATTGCATAGAACGGTTACTGTTTTCATAAAACTCATAACATGACTCAATAAAATAGTTGTTTGCTTTCTTTCTATGATTTTCCCTCAGCATGACAGATGATGAACAAATGACTATGAAGGCTAACAACTGTATAAAATAATTAAAATCAGGTTAAATAAACACAGTAATATAAAATAATTGCTTTCAATTGATTATGATGTGACAGGCCCATCATCAAGGCACGTCTTCGTTCTGTAATGATACGGCTGCAACGCATAACACCAGTTTTCAAACAAATGAAGCCCTTGTCACGCAAAAGAACCCTGGCTCTTGAACTGCTTCCATAAAGGCTTTGTAGAACCTTGGTGCTATTCAGGGAACCAGTCTGTGTTTGCACCAGTTTCTTACTGGAACCAGGGAACGTCAAAGGAACATCATCATTGACGTCAACAAAGGGTGTCGCTCAGTGGAAGTAAACAGTAGTATCAAGATGGTGGAGCACACAGATTACCCGCGAGCATTTGTGCTGTTATTATAGATGTTTATTTTTATCCAAATCGCAAGAACGGGTCAATCATTGGTGGTAAGATGTAGAAGAGTTTCTTCAGCAGACCACTGGGTGTCGCCATTGTTGCCTTCTTTTCTCTGAGCAACTGACACGCCCATGGATCTCATCGTGGTTCGTGCTGGGGAACCTACTGCTCTTTGCTTCCAGCTAGGAATGACTTTTTGGGTTCCTAACCTATTTGTTTTTGGTGGAAATGCGCCAAACGGTTCAGAATGTGTTCCACGTTGGTGGAAAAGGCCTAACAGATCCCTTATTTGGCCTTTCCATGCTCTGTATTCACACTCTATGCGCTAGTTCATCATTTACAGCCAAGCTGCCTTGTTCTTCCTCTCATTGACTCATTACCCCTTTAGTCCTTGTGCCAATGTCCTGTATTCAAATCAGCAGTGACCATTTCATCATTTCGCTCCGTCTATTTAGTGGATGGCGTCATCCCGTCCTCTATCTTGACACGATTAATTCTGACGCTATCTGCCAGAATTTTTCAACGCTTGCAACTTCTTGAGAGGGTTTTCCGCGTTTTCCTTTGAAGATGTGCTCTCGGAATAGATAACGAGAATGTCACCTTGAACGCAGATAATCTAAATCATTAGTGGCAGTTTGGTGACCGCAACAAAGAGCAAATTTAATGGCATCCAAAAAAAATAAATAAATAAAACAAGGTGTGCATAAACAAACAGCCTGGTAGGTGAAGTTGTGCAGAAAAGTGAGTGCGGTAAGTGGGGTATCAAGAACGAATCAGAACGCAGGCTCTGACTTTCTGACTCATTGTCCTTGTCGGCAAAAGACTAATGACCTAGCATGCTCCTAAAAAGCCCAGCTAAGCAAGTCTCGCAAATGAGCAACACTAATCATGATATATATTCCTCTAAGTGTCTCTGGGTGGGATGGTAGCGAGGCTGCAGAATGCTGCATTAGCTTTTCACAGAATGGGTTTATGAAACCATATGCTCTTTTTATTTTTTTTTTTAAATGTGTGCAGCAAATGGACACGACCTGCCAGTTTAATACTGTCTTAAGTGTAATGATAAAGGGAAGACCCTCCATCATCTGGAAATGGGCACCTCCTTCTTATTCCAGAACATTCTGAAGAAAAATGCCCCTTTTGTAGATCAACATGACAACGTGGATGTCAATAAAACACCTCAACAGGTAACAGAACATTTAAGACAGTGCCCATAGATAACCCTTTCTTTAATATCCAGTTAAAACAGCCTTTATGTACAAAGTTCACTCATCATCAAAAGAATAGTTGCACAAACAGTTGCACCCAGAAGGAATCCACCAGGTAGGTTTTACATGGCGGGACAACTGGGACGATTCAAGTTTCACACCGGCCGTGCAAGTGACCTAAGCAAGGACAGGCCTTGCTGTACCTGACTGACCCAACAGCCACGATTGTGGACATTCAGTGAGCAGTGATGCCTCCATGAGTCATCTTGTTAGTGCCAGCACCATCGGCAGACGGCTGCACAACGCAGGACTACATGCATGCAGACCGTTACGACAACCACCCTTCACCACATCAACGTCGCCAAAGACTGCAATGGTGTCGTGCCAGACTGTCATGTAGCGACTCTGAATTGCAGCAGGTCATCTTCAGTAACAGGTTCCACTTTTGTCTTGGTTTTACTTTCACACCTAATTTTCTTCAAATGTATATGTACAAAGATCCATAACACAAAACGAAAAAAGAAGAAACACCGTTTGTGAGCTTCTCTTCCATGTTTACCACCAAACTGTTGAGAATTGGAACAAATGCTGGTGGGAACAAAGTTCAGACAGCAGAACCTGAGGACCTCAGACCCCTGTGTCTATGACTGGTCTGAAGAATTTGTTAGAGCCAATCGTTTACAACGTTGCTTCACCGCATCATAATTCATTTGTGTCAAGTTAAGAATATCTAAATCGTGGCTTCAAATCGTCTACTCCCATAGGAAAGACTGGCCACTTGTTGCTCTGTTGCTTGCTAGTGTAAACATAGGATTAGAAGTTGCTCACCATTCAGGTAATCTCAAGTACCATCAGCTCCATTCACCATATACAAGAAACTCATGTACAGCTGTACAGACTGTAGTCTATCTGTTTCTCGAACACTTTGTTAACCCTGTACTTTAGCAGTAAAGACCCACACAGGACCACCAGGTATTACGTAGGTGGTGGATCTTTCTCAGCACTGTAGTGACAATGACATGGTGGTGGTGTGTTGGGCTGGTACTAGTGGTTCAGACACCTGGGAATGTTGGTGCTGTCGTCCCGCTGCTCTTCATGTTCACTCAGGTTTGTTGACGGTGGAGCAGAGGGGCGCTGACTTCTCAGGGAGCCCTCATGTCTTTGTTACCTTCTGGCTCTCCCTTTTAGTTCTGCTGTAATAGCCGGGCCTGCCGGAGTCACTGCTGCACTCTGTTAACACCATATAGTGTGTTCAGATCTTCTGTCAGAGCTAACAGTCTGTCTGTTCTCTTTGCCTGAGCTGAACTGCTGCCCATCCTGTGTGGCCTGATGCTCTGCTCTGACTGGGTGCCACTGCTTGCCTCTAACCACCATGGAGCTCCTGGCTGTCCTGCACTGTGGAAGCTTGGCCTGCGTCCTGCTGACCCATCCGATGACCCAACTATTTAATTACAGACCAGTCAGACTTTTATTTCTCTACCTTACAAACACTGAACGCTCCTTTCCTTTGCTTGTCCTGCTATCTGGTGTTGACCCGAGGAGGATGGGTTCCCCTTTTGAATCTTGGTTCCTCTCGAGGTTTCTTCCTTTGAACTGAGGGAGTTTTTCCTTGCCTCTGTCGCCCTCGGCATGCTCACTGGGGGCTCGGACAGCTGCTTTGTGACAACATCTGGTGTATAAAGCGCTATATAAATAAATGTTGACTTGACTTGACTTATCCTTCCACTGTCCATTCAGTGAGACACTCCTACCTCCACCATGCAGATGTAAATTCATAGACGATAGCTCATCTGCTCCTGAACGTTTTCGTGTTCTCTAGTCTTTCATCAGCGGTCACAAATGCTCCTATATGTTAAGTGATGCCAACACACTGAACACCAAGTGTGAATACATGGAGGTATTCCTAATAAATGTATTTTATTCATGTGGAAAGGCAGCACAGCACATTTGAAGCACGTGTAGTGGAAGGCATTGCTTTTTCCAGGGAAAGATACTGAAGATGTAGTCTGAATGCCTGACAGTGGACAAATATTGCTTGAAGCAGGCAGAGAAGCATAGCAGTGGTGCTGTGAAACAGTCTGTATGAGCATTGTCAGTGCACAGGTCAGGTTAAGAGCTGATAGAAAAGTGGATGTCCTACATTCCATGGCTTTTGCTCTCGACAGCCATGAAGTGTCTACTTGCTGTTTGGAGAGAGCGGGCAAAGTGCAAGTGTATGTATAAATAGCATGCACGGACAGCCATGTAGACTATTGCTAAAGTTCTCAAGTTCTTTATAGGCTGAAAAACTGAAAGCAGATGCTACAGAGAGACCGTTTTCTGAGGCTTGCCTGATAAAGTGCTACACAAGGTTTCTCCAGTTTTTTCCCCAGCCTTAACATGGTCTGAATGACTAAAATGAATGACTCTTGCCGCCTCTCGATCAGAAACGAGCTGCTCTTCATTCCCAAAAGCTCCTCTTTGCTGCTGTAATTTGTAGCCTGCAAAATTCAAAAGGTCATGACACCGTAGCAAGCACGCTTCAAAGCTTTCGGCTTGTCTTGGGGATTGCTTGTCCACTTGCGCAGGATCGGGAAGCGCGGATGCCAATTGCGTTTGCGCGAACGAAGCTGAAGACATATGGTCAGCGTGACCTTTACCGAATAATTCCAGCATTTTTTTTTTCGGAGTATCTGCACGCCAAAGTCTCTCTCGGGCACCCAAAACTGACTCAAAGAAAAGACCTTATTGTTTGCAAGGCTCTGTGTACGGCCGAGAAAGCTTCTAGTTTCAGTCCCCATGGTGTCCCTCCATCTGCTCGGTTATTGCGGGAGTGAGGTCACTTTAAAGGAAAAGATCGAGTTACTGCGACTCCGAGCTAAGAGTTTGCACAACTGTGAATTTGCTGGAGCCAAGAATGGAAATATACAGTCTTCAAAAGTACATTTATTAGCTGTCTTTATTCCCACTACACAATGGGACACAAATATGTTCGCCATAACATTCGCTCTCGGTAGCTGCCATTATGAAATTACAAGAGCCTTTTCATATCCTTCACAATCCGTGAGACGGCACGCGGAAGGAGGTTTGGAAACGGGAGCAGGGAAAGAAAAATGGAATTACAGCAATCGATCCCTGTGTGTTTTCTTTGGGTGCATGCCAGCAAGTCAATTCTTTCTCCATCATCATTTGTAGCCATTTCCATCCAGTCAGGGCTGCTTTTCAGATGGATCCTCACTGAAACGCTGGGTAACACAAGCTGGGCAATTAGGCTGTCCACCCTCTATGAGCATGTTAATGGCCTATCAATGGACAGCCATGCTCAATTCAAAAGGAATTTATACATATTGCAATTACGAAGACATCTTAAAGCCCCTGTTAGGGATGGCTTACGACAAACCTATGCTATAGTGTCTCAATGCTTATGTAAAAAGTGGCCACTTAGCTTTTAGGGTAGCGTTGTGCCTTGTATTCACAGCTCTGTTTAGGAAATCAGCATGGCATTGCATCTTCTAGCAGTGCTTTATAGAAACTCACCGGTGGCTTCCACTCTGCTGTTGTAAAGTCCCTGATTGGGCCCTAAGGGTTGTTGATTTCATGAATACGTCCGTGATTAGCCGCCTTTTGCGACTGCTGAGCTTTCGATGGCCCACGATTACAACACGGCACAAAGTCTCTAACACTTGACAAGAAGGATTATCGATGAACTGAAACTGCGGAGCCCGTAGGGTCTAAAAGGGTCCTTGCATGAACGCCATTCTCTCTATCCCATCTACAAACATACGCATTTAGAATAGGCAGGAAGCAAAGAAGTGTTGAGCAAAAGCAGACATGACTGATCATCTTGCAGCTGACTAGAAGTCTTATACATTCCTCAAAAGCAACCCCCCACCCACCCATCTGTAGGTAAGTATAAAGGTCTTGTCATTTCGAGGTCCCTTTTGTCTCATATTGAATAAAACAACATCAGTCATGTGCCTGCTCCCACACTTGTCATGTCATACTCTGGCAAAACCCATTTCACAGGGATCCCATTACGTACCCCTGTGGCACCCCACATAAAGCAGCATTGCCCTGCCTCTCGCATACCCTTCATAATACCGTATATCCCTCTCTTTCTTCCCCTCTGGCACTCCCTCATTCTGTGGGCACCTGCTACAGTAGCACACAGCTTTCTGGGTTTCAGCCCAGCTAGCCAGGCGCCACAAAGCACTGACAAATGACTCCCAAACTCGGAGAGAAAATATCAGGGAGGATGGAGGACCAGCAAGGGAGGAAACTAATAGGATGCGCACTCGGGGGAAGCATGCAAACCATTCGCATTCACAGATGGCTTTACTAAAAAAAGGGAATGAGGTAGTGGAGGATGGATGGAAAAAAAAAAAGATGAAAACAAGCATAACCTGTACAGTACACAACAAAACAGCTGTTGTTAGAGAAAGTTGTTTACTAAAATATTACTTGCTAAAACTGTTTTTAGGTTTTTTTTTTTTTCCATGCCACCTAATGCAAATTTAGAGCTCCCTCTCAGAGTTCCTATTGACAGCTCCGCATGAGGAGATGTTTAATTGCCTGCATCCTTATCGCAAGCCCCATCTTCACTTCCAAACCCCTAATTTGTCCAACGCGCAGCATGGGCACCAAGAAATTATTATTCAGCCGCACAATAAAGCACACTAACAAAGATCAATGTGTCCAAGGTTGGGCTGATGTTATTCATGCGCCATCTTTACCCTTGAGCGTGTTGGCGATGGCAGAGACTAATGGCCGTTGGAATCCATTATCCTACAGACAGCCACTTATCACAGTGAAATTATAAATCCGGAACGAGGCAGCATCACCTGTGCGCTAAAAACGCCAGCTTATCGGGCAGCGGTCTAATTGTGCTAATCTGTAGCGGCCGGCTCCTGTCTCACAGTAATTAGCGCCTGTGGAAAGTCCTGCATTGGCACAAAGCAGCCATGCAGGATTAAGTTGCATGCAGCCGGTGACATTAATCTGCTGTTATTAATCTCCCTTCTCCTCCTGTAAACCCCCTTCCCCCCTCCCTTCCCTGCTTTGGGGGGAGATAAATCACCTCGGTTGGAAGGGAACATTGTGCCTGAGCATGATTACCAAACTTATAATTGGTCCGGGTTGCTCTGAAGTTGATGAATGCGGCGGTGCCCTCGCTTCGCAAACAGGCTGAACTTCATCAGGCATTCTGGCTACGGCATTGGCATCGCCAAGCCCTACAGCCTTTAATTGAGACATCTAACACGCATGACAAGTGAGACTAAAGCCACACGATGCTAGTTCATCAGAGCCGCCGTGTTGCCCTATGGGAGAAACGCGATGTGGAGCGGCTCCGTATTAAAAACTGATGATTGAATGATCTGCGGTATGGATTTCTTTGACATGGCATCCCAGGGAGCAGCCCGGCTAGCCTTGCGTGGGTTGAGTGGACGATTTATCAAAGGGGCACGGCTGTCATGGTCCCCCACAACTTATTGGCAGCTTCGTATTGACAGAACAATGGGCTTTGAGCACAGTTGAAGAAGCTTGGAGAGCCATTGATTGGAGGGGCTTTATGAAGTGCCTTTAGTTGTTTGGGATCGTCATGCTTGGGTTTTGCCTTTCGCTTAGTCGACAGATTCTAAAAAGCATGGAGGTTATGGAGGTTATAGTCTTCACCACATATGAACAAATATGAACTTAGAGTCATCATGGGCTTCCAAGTACCTGTATGGAGTAAGCTGTCCTGATGTCCTGAAGACATGAACTGAGACAAGACAAGAAATGAACTCCAAATTGTTATTAACCACAGAAAATTGATACCTGTGTTTTTAGATTAGATTATTATTAGATTATTATTATTTTTTTTTTTTAGTGTTTTTTTTTTCAATTCTTTATTTTAAGAGACAATCATATCTCCACTTTTAACCACATTCCAGGTCAATTTTGTCTCTTATTACTTTTTTTACATTCATAAACAAACAAAACAACTATATTGAAGAAGAAGGAAAACAAAAGGAAAAAAAATAAATAAATAAAAATAAAGTCAACTGTATACATTCTGGCAGGGAGCAATATACAAACAGTATCGAGAGTGGGGAAAGTACATAGATATATAAACAAATGTCAGAAGTAGATACCTAAACATGAAGCTATATAACAACTTTCGAAATATATTTATCAATTTGGTACAGCAATATAGTACCACAAACAGTAGTTCTTACTCATTGGGCACTTCCATGAAATGTGGTCGTAAGGGTTTTATATAAGAAACCCACTTTGACCAAGACCTAACAAATGTATTCATTTGTAAGCGGAGTGAGAAAGTCATTTTTCCATAATATATATTTCATTCACTAGATCTATCCAGCTGTCTATTAAGGGAGGCTGGGGAGTACACCAGCTCCTTGTTATATATTTTTTACAAGCTGATATCAAAACCCCAAACAAATATTTATCTGGCCCTTCCCACTTCTAATTGCCCAGGTACAAAACTTCAGATTGAAAGGGTATTTCTGCGCAGAGTATTTCCATCATTTGTGTGGTTTTTAATTACAGTGTGCACGTCATAATGGTATTATATTTGTTTCTTACTGTCACGCTGCCGGGTTCTCCCCGTGACTCCGATCTCCCAAACTCCACTACCCAAGATACACCAGCCATATCCGTCAACCACCAATCACGGACAACTTCCGCGTTATCACCCGAGTTTTAACAGGTTTCACTTGTGTTGTGTTAACTCGGTTTGCTTTTAAACCCCAGCTCCACGCTCAGTACTTCGTGAGGTATTGCCACGTATAGTGCATTTCCACTTTTCATCTGTTTCTCATTCATGCAGGTTTTCGTCTCTGTTTGCCCTTCGGTTTTTTGCCTTTGTCTTGCCCCTTCTGGACTCGTTTGCTTGTTTACCCTGCTTGCTTTTTGATTTTGACTGCTTGCCTGCTTCCTGTTTATTTGTCTCTGCCTGCCCCTTGTGTCAGGTCCGCTCTGTTCCTGTTGCTGATACAGTGTACTAGCCTATCGAATAAACTTGGTTTTACCTTTAGCTCAGCAAGCACCAAGTCACGTTCGTTGAACCTTACACTTATTCATTTTAAATCATAAAAATATATTACAATAAATACATTCTTTTACATAAATAAAATATACAATATCGTTTTATTTTGATGATAAATTCCCTGATTTGTGTCAGTGGTGTTACAGTAGCACACTCTAAGAAATGAAACACTGGTATTGTTTGCATTACATAATTGTTTTATGGTGAAATTACTTTTACTATTTAATTTTCACAGTAAAAAATAAGCATGTTTCATTGCATTAAAATAATAATATGGGATTTCAAGGCTACAAAATACCACAGATTAAAACCAACATAACTAGCTCGCTTTAAACGCAAGTATAATATTGCTAAGTAGAACTGTCTTACCCATTGGCTCTTGTCATCATCTATTTGCATATTGTTTTACTTTTTTTCCTCACCGTCTTTGTGTTGTCTCTTCCCCTGGCCTGCCTTCCACTGT
>CM067496.1:1585203-1601451 GCA_034552555.1 Semaprochilodus insignis | reverse complement strand
ATGTTTAGCATAAATACGTGCTCGCTGCCGGACGCTATATTCTGTAATTAAATCAGGCTCCAGATCGTTCATCATATGCCACGTCTCTTTTAGTTCAGTAATATGATCCTGTGACTCTGCTGACTTTCTAAATGAGGACATCAGATCTGAAACGTATGCAGATTGATTTACTGATTACTAGATAATGTATATGGAGAAAACACATGAACGAATAGTCGAATCGTCGGCCAGGACGGGCGAATCCGATTCAACTGACAAAATTCTGATTCGGGTACAGCCCTACACACCACCTATAAAGTTCATAAGTGAATGAAAAAAGAACCAGTAACTCTTTTTCTAGAGGCTTCATAACACAGGTAGAAACACTGAATAGCATGTTTGCACAAAAATACTTGAGTATTTATAAAGAGCTCAGTTTACTAACGGCAAGACTTTTCTGAAAATATCATGTAAATGCAAATTATTGTATTTATTCAAAGCATCTTCAATTAAAGTGATGGCTAATCAAGTTGCTTCATAACACGGGTTCAAATGGACCAAATGGTCTTTTGATGATATTCTGCCTTATAATAGGGAGAACGGCATCTCTGTCTTTGTCACTGCAGGCCTCGAATAGCTGCTATAGCGCTATGTAACTTTGGAGGAGTGGGTACGAGACACATCACATCACACACCAACTTTACAGCTTCACATCACACACCAACAACTGTGGGTCTTCAGCAGCTATAAGAAGAAGCTAACTCAACATGGCCAGCATGGACATCATGGTGGAGGCTGCAAAGAGACAGAAGATGCTGTTGAAGAAGGCAAGGATGAGGTAGACTGACACCAGGCTATCTGGACGTGTGGCACGTGACAACAAACCATTCATCTTGGTGCTGACCACGGTACCTCCACACACGGATTTTCGGTTTGGTCGTCTCCACCAAGACAAAAGCAGGACTCGTCACTGAAGACCACCCACTGCCATTCTAAGTCACTCCATGACGGTCTGGCACGACTCTTCCAACAGCTCAAATTGATTACTGACACAGCCTCCTACACTGGAACGTTCATCCAGTGTGCTTCCTCATATCTGCTGGAAGCTAGCAATGAATCCAGAAACAACACTTTCACTTCTCACAGGTGCACAGACAGACTGATTCAAGCATCACTCAGGAATCAAGACAAGGTTCCCTTCGAAACGTTTCCCCCCAAACCCACCAGCGTCTTTCTTTGTCCTTGTCCTTCAGTGGGGCTTGATTTGCCAAAGCCCAGATGTCCGACCACACAGCTGACAGCTGCATTAGTCAGCTAGCGCAGAGAGGATTAGCCGTGTTTGCTTTCCCATGCGACATAACTGGAGTCTTCACACTCAAGAGAGGAGAGTGTTCCTGCTCTACCGGAGACTACAGCATGAATACACAAAGCAGAGACACTCTCCAACAACAACATCCAGTCACATCCCTGGTGGTGAAAAAAGCTTCATTTATTCGGTCTAAGCAGCATAAAGGTTATTATTTCTACATTCCATTGCTCTAAAATAAAGACGAAACTTGTTGTTGCAGTAAAAGTGAAAATTTATTATTATCTTTTGTTTGCTTGTTTATTTTAGAGTTGCCACTGCACAAATAAAGGTAAGACCCTTTAGAAAAGTGTGGAGAAATAAAAACAGATTCTGGCTTTGTGCACTGCATGGTATTATTAAGTAGCCAGCATGCTCTGAATCATGTAAAGAAACTGCTTCAATTCAATAATGTTGCCTGGGCAAAAGATCTAAATGACCTTGAAAGAGGCCACATATAGCAAGAACCTTAATCACAATCTCAACTGGCTGGTGTTCAATAGGAACTGTAACTAAAGTGACCGCTGCGTGTAGCTCTATGGCAGAAATTAGTAAGCAGGGTTTGGTAGTTGCCGTCTATATAGACATTGTCTACAGTGAAATGGCCAAATGAGTCATCCTCACCACGTGTAGTGTATACCAATAGAACGATACAGGCCTAACTGCTTTGCTATTGGTAAGACTGTAAGCCTGGGCATTTTGCTGGCTCAACTTGAGTCTTCTTATGCCCTTTTAAAGAAATGGTCACTGCAAATTAGCAATGACTGATCAGCTTTATCTCATGATGAAATATCTCTATCCTGATGGACGATGTCGTTCCAGGATGATATTAACCCTGTCCATAGGAGGGTATATGCTATTGTCTCTACAGTCACCAGATCTCAGTCCAGTTGGGAGATTTAGTTAGACAGCACTCCCAAATACCAACTGAAGGAATAACATTTAAAAGAAAAATGGTACCCTCGGTCCAGTAGAGTTGGTGAGTGTAGACTTGGTTTCCTACCATAAAAGAGACCAGTAGAATTCATGCAAATTGCTAATCATCAAAACCCCAATTATCTGTCAATTAGCAATGTGCATTTTAATGGAAGTTTACTTTGTTATACTGAGTGTAATTAGTTTATTTTAGAGACAACTATTAGTTTGTTGGTAAAAGTTATAATACTTTTACTGGTTAGAGTGACCAGTTTACCAGGTTAGCCAATAACTACTAACATATCATACATACCGTATATCCCATATATATCACTGTCCAAAGAAAAACAAGTATCTCCAAAAGGCCAGCTTTACAGGAGAGGGCAAAAACCTAATTTAACTTTAATGTAAGTCAATGGAACCAGACATTTTTCAAAGCAATTTTAGGCCATTTCTATTGGTCCATTCATAATGAAAATTTTACACATTGTAAAGGGCAGCTGCTGTGTTCACATGATGCATAAAAGTAAAAAAAATGCGGTTCATGTTTTTATTTGGACAGCAACCATGTGCCCAACTCAAAATAAATCTATTTGGCTCACAATACTATAAAAGACCATTTCCACCAGTTTTCAGAGAAAAAGGTGTTTTTTTTTCTTTTCAACACTACATTATATTGTTGCTGTCAAAACAAAATCCCATCTCCAAAAACATAACTTCATAACTTCAATGACTTTTGACTTTTCTCCCCCAAGTTTGCAAGTTTTTTATTCATGAAATTTATACACAGTATAAAGGAAAACAGGCATTATGAAAAAAGACGCTGTTAAATTCTGATAGCAGTTATACACCATATGCAATAAGGTATTGTTTGGCTAAAGCTACTCCAACAGATCAAGTAAGGCACAACCGCCCAACTCTAGGAACTACATGAACTGTTAGAGTCGTAAATCACTACCCTCACCTTTAAGCAGTGCACTACTTCTGGCATGGACTGTACAACACTTGGACATGTCTCATAGCTGCTTAAATTTCCCCCATAATGGACTAGAATCGCCTTAGTATATAATTCCATGGCCGACAGGCTTTTAAGCCCAAATTTACGGCCCGATAAATGGGCATTTAAAATAAACCAGCAAATCATTGGCCAAAATGCCTTTTACTCTGCACAGTGTGTGATTTATTATCTCCAGAAAGACTCAGAAGTAGTACTGGTAGAAGTGCTGGCAGCCTGTGATCGAACTTTACCGGTGCTGATGCTGATATTGTAAAGGCAGCAGAATTGTGTGTTAGGTGCAGTGAAACAGTTCACCAGACGAGCACAGGCAAAATAAACAGCTGCTTCCCCGGAGGCTGTTCGTGTCAACGGTAGGTTTGGAGCCTATCACTTAGCTTTAGAAATGAAGAAGTGGGAGGCAGTGACATTGAGAAGGTTTTGCCTTCAGGAAGTGCGTAGGCAGAAACGCGATGAACTAAACTTCTCACCGGGAGAGAAATGCACTCTGAGCTAACAATGTTTTTTTTGTGTTTCTTCCTCAATCTGACATAAACACTTCAGAAAACAGTCAGAAATATGTTAATCTATGTGTGTGCGTGTATATATACATATATAGGTTCTGTAATTACTGTGTAATTACATAGTTATGCATGCAACTATGTAACTATGCTGTTGGGGATGATTATAGTAGTACAGCTTTTGTAAATACATGTGAATCAACTTTAGACATAAGTGTATCTTGATAGGTGTAATAGCATATTTTCTCTTAGGTAATTACACATGTATAACAGGGTAAACTGCTATCTTCCCCCAGCTGTGTAGTTATCTACATTATGTGAGTACCTCCACTGCATCTGCACAGACTTTCTAACATTCAACTAGACTGTAGTCTGGTTGTGTTATGACATGGTAACCAAAGTTACGCCCTTAAGCCATTCTGTAATGTGACGGCTGAACACGAGTAGATGTATAGTGACACCAGTTGTCCTATAGTAACAGCGAGTAACACCAGTAGTAACTTCATTGTTGCATGTCTGTTTAATATACAGTATATCCACACACTTAGAGACAATTAACATAAAGCAGGTCCCTACAAACAAGCAAATCTCCCACATCTGTGCCGGGGAGAACAAAACACTTGCTGACTCACACATAAGCCCCATTCATGCTGGATTAGTTTTGCCAGATGAGGTCTGGTGATGTAATCGGTGTATGATTTAACTGGCCAATTCTTACAGGATAAACAACCTCTGACATCTCAAATAAGCCGTAACAACATGGCACAGACATTTACATCAACATTATGCAACAGGTGCGATACTTCTAAACGATAACGCTGTGGAACAAAGTTCCATATAGAGGTGGGCTCATGTAAGTTAGCAAATGCCACCCACAAGACAGAAAATGCATTACATTGCAAGAGGTGCTTTTGAGGTGTTTAGTTTTTCTTCTTCTTGTTATTCGACCATCACAAAGTATTGTGCATTCCAGCTGTCTTCTGGATTGAGAAATTGCATCACACTACATGACTGTTAAGGTCCTAACAAATTCTAAGAAGACTGGGCATCTCACACTGTGCGACTGTTACACTACAAGACTTGGAACCACACACTACTTAACTTTGGACCAGACTAATAGCACCAACGTCAAACTCTCACATTACTAGGAGATGCATGCCCAAATGGAATCACTCCTTTTTCCCAATCATTAACATCTGCTTTGGACCCATTTCCACACATTGAATGAGGCATTCACTGCACTGTACCACCTCCTCTCAATCTATGAATCCCGTAACACACCCCGCAGGTATTTATCGCCTGATCATCCTCATACAATGCCATCTGCAGGAGCTTGAAGTTACTTTCACCTTAAATACACAAGGTGACTATTTTTTTTGTCTGGTGAGATTAACAGAGCGTCATGGATGTAGAGATGTGGCCAACAAGTATGGCAGATTTTAGAGGTACATAAACTGTAACGTACTCATGACTTAAACTCAGCTCATTGCTTGCTGCATCACCATCTTCTTATGCTCCGTCTTTTCACTGGCTATTGGAGAAGTCTGTCCAGACCATGTTGCTGACCAATATACACTACTACATTTTGCTGTGAAACTACTACTACATTATGCTCAAAAATCAAACACGTTTATACTCTCCGACTGGTCTGAAAGATGATCGGGATGCCCCAGCACACTATTCAACTTACTCTCCGACTGTAAAGTCTGACTAACCCAGTAAATGATTCACTTAACCCAAGACTACAGCCATCCAACACAGACTTGACTTAGCCAGACTGAAAATTGGGGCTAAAATCTGGTATAAAACTCTAGTAGACTTGTAAAAGCTATGGATTTGGCAGATTCATACTGGATTACAATCCCAGATTTTGTCAGTAATCAGTCAAATTACAGCATTTCCCCAAGTACTTCTGACCCACATGAACAGAGTTTTAGTAGTCCACTAAGAGATATTTGATCCAGTTTGGTTAAAAAGTGTTATTAGAATCTCAACTAATAGCCTAAAGTTGGAATACACCTACCCTAGGTCTCCTACATCACACAATGCCACCAAAACTGAGAGTTCTTCCTCCTAGACATGAATCAAAAGGCTCCTTCAAATTGCTGATAAAGCAACACCACTGGACAGCTCAAACCATTCATGGGGAAACACTAACCACTACTTCTGTTACTTTAGCTAACAGATGCCTACATCGGCTAACATCACACTGAGGGATGAAAAGGAGAGAGAGGACCATTCTACAGTCCTATTGAGAACAAGCACAATTATGCTTCCTTGGGCTCCTGGGAAAAGAACAGTAGTGGAAAAAACATCGGAGTTTTAAGATTCCCCTTTGTCTTAGTTTTACATATACTTGATGTTCTCTCAAGCAGCTTTTTAAGGAGCCACATGAGATGCTTTTCCAACAGGTACTGAAAAAGAACCATAAGCGCTATATTTTTGTATGAATCATGAACTTTCTTGCTGATGTTTGCAAAAGACACAATATTGAACGTATCAAGTCTTTTAAAAGACAGGTTCACAACCCTAGATCTCTGGAGAACCCCCTGACCTGCACAGTCCAGGACCAAAGGGAACCACTGATTCAACACATACATTCAATCAGTTCTATGCATCTGACCTTTCTACTGATATTGTAGGAAGGAACAACAAATCTGTCACATGACTTGAAAACCTCTTCTCCTGCAGTGAAGTTGAAGTGAGTGTATCAACTGTTCAGCTTTCAAACACTCACCGGACTTCCCCCGGGTCCTCTGTTACCAGCACGTCTGTCTTGCAGCTGGCGATGGGGTTGATAGACAGCTCAACAGGTGGCACTACGAAGCTCTTGCTGACCGGCAGCCAAAGGCCTTGACCCAGGCTGTAGGATGACCTGCATAAACAGCAACAACAGCAGCCCATCAGGGAATGAGCCAAGATTGCCAGCTTTAACAAGACAGGTGCTTATTAGGAGATATCCACAATGACCAGACAACGCCTGGCCATTTCTTTTTCGTCACAGAACAATCGATTGTAATAGCATAAACAGTCTGAAGCTGGAATAGCTAATATGAATCTAATGAGAAACTGTAGCTCTAAACCTTGTTTGGTCACATAACATTGAATTTCCTGGTTACTGACCTGTGTTGTGGTAGGTAATCAAGACTGGGCAGCTTGGAAACAATAATGATAATAATAATAATGAATTTGCCAGCATGGTACCTGATCTATTCTAAAAGGTTCTATGCTCACAGACATAGAAAAATAAGTTTACGCAGTCTTGCTAACCTGATCTAGCAGTGGTCTAGCAATGATAGCTATAGTCTTGTAGCACCAGACGTGATCTTATCTGGGAACAGCTTAAATATTAAATATCTGGTGCTTGATTGATTTAGAAGGTATGTCCTCTCTAAAACCCGCCCCCAGATTCCTAGACTCTATGCCCTTCATTGTCAATAGCACAACTGAAAACACCAGCAAATTGAGCTAGTGAAAAGACACTACAGTTGGCTGATCCTGCAATATGTATATGGTGGGAAAACCAATCAATTTAGCTTCATTGAAGATCAGCTTAATGCACATAAGGAATTCCATGAAACCATGTGGTAATGTGGTAACACCCTTTTTGAATCAACGCTATAAGCAGCTCACGTGCAGTAATGTAACAGTGTTGAGTCACCATTAGCGGTAATTGTCATCACCATGTTCTACATTTGTAACTCTAGTTTTTTGAAGGGACATTTCATCTCACTTATGTTACATCTATTGGCTATGATTGTCCATCAGGCAATGTTAATGAGCATACCATAATTCCCTACTTTGAGGTCCATCTTTATGATGTCAGTTTGTGCCCATCTTAACAAAGACACATTCCCATCCATTTCTCACGATCGTCACTATACGTTATTGACCACATCTGGCCCCATGAAACCATGGAAGCTATGAAAGAGCTCACTTTTTGGAAGGGTAGGTCAAATACCCTAAATGTTCGTCTGAAGTATAGTTGCAGTCACTGTCTCAAATGTAAACACATGGGTAAGAAACATTTTTTAAAAAGCAATCAATTAATGAAATACTGGTTACACTGGTTACATAACATTGATATACGCATGCTAGAAACATTTCATGGCAGTGGTCATATGCTGTCATGACAAAGTTTGTTTAGTAATCTATCAGTGTCATGTTCCTATTACTGGTAATTGACGTGGCAGATGGCTTAATGTTTGACCAGCTCATGCCAGCTCATGTCACATGCTGATTTTGCTGGTCAAAACCTTGGTTTGTTTTCATGTTTGTACTCCTTTCGTCCTTTACATTGGTGTAAATGTTTAATTGGAACTAGAAATGCTTCAAAATAACTCAGAATTTCCTTAGCAAACATTGAAGTTAAGATATTTCTACAAAGTCTCCATTTCAGTCATATAGGGTTCTCTTACAGAAGCGGCTATATGAAGGTTAAGCCATGCTTCAGAGTCGGCTATGTTATGTAATTCCTTAGAAACTTGAGGTTCTGTTTTCTTTTCTCACGGAAAACACATGACTCATTAGATGGACTACATTGCATCCAGGGAAAGATCAATGAGGCCGCCGGTTGTCCTATCCTGGTTCGAACTTTATACAGTAACTTCCGCCTCTGAGGCATTCACACCCTCCGCCTCTACCCATGGGGCGTACAGTAATCAACCGGCTGACTGCTATTTACTTGGTGTTTACTTTCATTGAAGTTGTGCGCTAACTGCTCGCCGACATTCATGATAAAGCACTTAATGTTGTCTCCAGTGAACGGATCATTAGCTTGCTGAAATTAATCTACTTACAAACGAATGAGGAATATTAAGTGGATATCCTTCGCTCAGAGTTTTACAAATCAGTCGCTGCAAATCTGACTTTCTTGAATGTCACCCTGATAGGGAGCTGCTAATTAGCATATAGTTTGGTGAAATTATGGAGCCAATGTGTAATATGCAAAACGGAGGTCAAAGAATTGTCGGGAAGGGACCTGTTGTTGAAAGAGTATTGAATTGACTTGCTGATTCATTGATCATTCCAGCACGAATAAATTATCATTATTCCTCTACGCAACTATTGCCAAAATAAACAAAATGAAAGATATTAACTGAGGTGATGTTTATTTACACAGAATGAGCGAACATATATGAATAATGTGATGCTTAAGGTTTGGTAACACTAAAGGAGCACTTTTGAAGCAGAATCTAAGTTAAACAGAAATGTACTTTACTATGTAGCTATGTAATAAACCTGTAATTACATTGTCATAACATAGCAAAACGACTCATAACAACCACAGGCCTCTAAAATCACCTTGTCCATCAGTTGTCAGCATTGGTTCTTATAAAGCTTCACCACTAAGAGAACCCAGTCCCTGACCTACGATATAGACAAGCGCACAGTGAATCACCTCGGATCAATACACAGTTCCACTCATAAATAACACACCCATGGTCTGGCTCATCAGCTGACACTAGAAGGGCCATCGATTGGCTCCTTCTCCAAACCATCAATCAACTCCAGACCGGCTGCATTAAATGATTGTGTCATCAGATGGTGGAGAGTGATGACAGTCTGGGTAAGTAAGGTGACAGGAGAAGAGTGGTATAAATTTGAAGCCGGCCGTTTTGGTTGGCGCTTCTGTGGTTTGGCAGAAAACAGGCAGTGTGTTACAGAATTTGCGCTTTGAAAGCTGGGAAACATTTACCTCATGCACTTTGTAAATTTGCTAATTAAACAGTGATGGACTGTTAATTGGCAAGGCAAGAAATTATAATTACTATATGCAATGATTATGGCACGCTCCAACCTCGGCAGTGCAATCAGTCAGAACAGACGGATTGAGCTAATTAAGCAACGCGAGTGTGTTCATAATAGTTCAGTCTTCACATAAAGCAGCATTCATACCGTATAATCCAATTAGCAACCAAAAAGCTTACTTATTGCGTTGAATGTGGACCTTTTTATATATATTACAGCATCATAGCCACCATTATTGACTGCTGACCACATCTTAGATGTCTGTTTTGGTGCATATTATGTAAAGACATAAGCACAGTGCAAAAGTGCAACAAATCCATGCAACGACTGAACAAGTGTGATCATGTTTATGTGTTTATTCTAAGGTTATACAGTGCTGGCAAAATCCCATTTACCGCTCAGATGATTAGTTTAAAATTGTTTAAAAAGGCCTTTGCACAGTACTGTATAATTTTTTGGTTTATTAAAAATGAAGGACATTACAGATGTATAAATAATGAAACAGCAAATTAATAGCAATACTTTTATGACATTTTATGATTAATAGGTCTATACAGGTGGTCCAATATTACTTGGAATTAGATCTCATTTTATATGCAAAAAAAAAAAAAAAAAGATTTATTACATCTTCTGTAAAGATAGACCTTTTCATCTCTCTCAGCCAACGTAATCAAAGACACAACTCATCCTGGACATCATCTGTTTGAAATGCTGCCCTTAGGGAGGCGCTTCAGGTTCATCTCAGCACAGACAAACAAACCTAAAAACTGTTTTTATCCTAGGGTCATACGCGAACTGAACACTACCAATACACACACACACATGGACCATTCCGGGGACCTGTGTGCATTCATACACTTTTTAGACCACTGATGTCTGTTTGTTCTTGTTTACATGTGTTTTCATTTCAATGCCAGCTTATTCATATACTTGTCACCTGTCATTTTAAAGACTATTGAATCCTGTATATAAGAATAGTCTTAGCTGCTACACATGCTATCATACTATACATGACTTGCTGTTATGATCACTGCCTCTCAGCATTCTGGGAATGTATGCAATTATTATATTTTATTCTCTTAAGTTCTATATTTTATATTCTATTATATTTTTGCACACTTAGCTTACTTCAATTTATTGCTTTCTTATGTGCAAGCTCTGTTAGGATTGCTACCCAATTTCATTGTTGCCTGTACAATGATAACAAAGGTATCTATCTATCTACAATGCTTTGTTACACTAGTAATATGTGTACACTGGTAAAATGCTTTAGTTTAACAGCTAGCTGTATGGACCTGTGAAAACTTGAAACTGAAAAAAAAAAAGATATGTAATAATGACCACAAGCCACAACCATAAAAGTGTGACGGGACCTTGTCACAAGAATCACTACAAATAGCAATTTGATCAGCGAGATATGGTCACCGCTCTGAACATCAATTATCCTGCAAGTTTATTCTCCATGTTTTTTCTCATTATGGAATCCTGTATAGCTCTGTTCCTCATGAAAAATATTATTATTAATTCATATTGATAATTATTAAAAATTAATTTTATTTTATATTTTCCTACAAACAATATATATCTATACAATATTAGAATCATTTTATACATGTATCTGCAATATTCACCTATTGTCTATTTTATCAGAAACATCTACCATATATGGGCACTCTATAGGTTTACGGCAGGGGGCAACAGTCTCATTCCCAAAGGTTGGTTTACTGGTTTCCATCCCATTCAAGCAGGGGCACATATGCTACCTGGTCTAATAAAAATGTTGATGTTGGGATTTAATAAGTGAATCCTTAAGAGTCTTTGATTGGATAATTACTGCAGTGATTAACGTTTTACAGCTGGAAACAATTCTTTTAACCTTAAGCTTCTCGTTCTTTAAACAACCATGTGGGAATACGTATCCCGTGCTTGTGGAAAAAAGATGCTACTGTGTTTAAGAAGGTTAAAATTATTGGCCTGCATTAGGTAAAAAAAAGGTAAAAAGGAGAAGCTGAAATTACTGGAATTGGGTTAAAACCTTCCCAGTGCACTGATAAAACCTGGAAGGACAGTGGAGAACCTTCCACCATCAACCATGGAAGAAATCAGAGATCACTTAAACGGTTGATAAAGTTGAATAGTGAAAAAAAGGATTGTAGAAGTCACAACTAGGTTTATTAGTGACAGGACATGACGAGAACTCACAGGTTTGGGACTAACCAGCTGTCCGGAAAACCACTTGTTAGTGAAGCTAATCGAAAAAGAAAAACTTCAGTTTTCTAGGGAGCATAAAAATTGGACTCTGGAGAGATGGAAAAAGGTCATGTGGTCTGATGAGTCTCTACAAGCCTCTGGAGGCAGTGTTATGATCTGGAGCTTCTTCGGTTGGTCAGGTTGCAATGTCATCAACGCTATGTGCCAATAAAAGGAAGTCAGATGACTACCTGAATCCACTGAATGGCCAGGTTATCCCATTAATGGATTTCTTTCTTCCCTGATAGAAAGGCCATATTCCGGGCAACAGTGTTTGAGACTCACTGGGCTCAGATTGTTAAAGAGTGGTTCAGGGAACATGGGGAATCATTTTCACAGATGAACTGCCCACCACAGAGTCCTGACCTTAACCCCACTGGAAGTCTTTGGGATGTGCTGGAGATGACGTTACGGAGTGGTTCGACTCAATACAAGATCTCGGCCAGACATTAATGCATCTTTGGACTTAAGAATTAACAATGTGACATTGCATAAGGTTGTTGAAGCCACAGCAAATGTGCACCGTAATCGCATCTTGTCCAAGGTCGTCCAAAGGAATATTCAAGTGTGTGTCAGTCTATAACTCTGATTATAATTAAGCTACAGTTTGAATAGTGATGGATTAGATTGGTGACCCTAATTTGTCTGCTTAATCTACTCTAACTCTTCGATCAATAGAAAGGAACCCAAGGGTAGGGTAGGGTAGGGTAGGGTAGAGTGTATGTAACATACTGGCAGCTCAGTCTACAAGCTCCAGGTTATTTATTTATTTATTTATTTTTTGCCTTTCTTTTTTTGAGGTCATTGACTTCTCCGATTCCTAAACTTAGCACTCAATAACCACTCAGGGTTGGACTTCCCAAAGAAGTCAATTCCGTGCAAGGCAGAAAGGTTTCCCACAGTTGCTGTTAAATCCAGCTTCCAGTCACTCTGGCCCTTGCCCTGCATCTGAAATGTCATGGAGGATGCGCCCATCAAGAAGGTGTACCATCAAAAGCCCTGGCACTGAAAGCTCCTGAAAAAGCCCAGGGCCAGAACATCGCCTGAGGCCAGAGTGGTCGCTCCACCCACTCCGCCCCCTTCGATTGCCTCTGGGGCTTTCGCCTGGCCTTGTTCTTCCCAGAAAGCTGCGTTTGGAAGGACACCCTGTCTGAAATGGAGTCTGTCGGCCTGAGAAGCGTGTCTGGGGAGCGTACCTCAGCGCACACCTGCTCATGCGTTCGGACAGGGAGATGTGGACTGCTCACCTGAAGATCTTCTCTGGTGCCTGTTCCCCTGTGACCAGGTCGTAACCCCTCTCTAGGTTTGAGTATGGCCACGGCCTACAGGGGCACATCAAGAATTAATTATGCAACATCAGACGCACAAAAATGGAGAAACAGAATGGAAATTTGAATAAACAAATACAAGAAATTTATACAACTGCAACAGTTAACCGCTAGTAATTGTAAAAACAGATCACGCATGGTATGGCAATTTTTTAATGCCCTGTATTTAAATAAAGGGGTCACTAAAACATAAAGAAAGCACCGTTTATTTAGTGGAAAATTAAATAGAAAACAAAATAACTGATAATCCAAAATAGTAACAGGGGATGCATCCTTACTGATACTGTTATCAGACCAATAGTCGTGGGCTGGAGGTTAGGGAACCAGCCTTGTGACCGGAGGGTTGCCGGTTTGATTCCCTGAACCGACAGTAATGACTGAGGTGCCCTTGAGCAAGGCACCTAACCCCCAACTGCTCCCCGGGCGCCGTGGATAGGGCTGCCCACCGCTCCAGGCAAGTGTGCTCACGGCCCCCTAGTGTGTGTATTCACTAGTGTGTGTATGTGGGTGTTTCACTTCACGGATGGGTTAAATGCGGAATTCTAGAATTTCCCTATGGGATCAATAAAGTATCAATCTATCTATATTAAGCTTATTTACTTGTACTCAAAGACGTTCATAGATACCAACATTCCAATACTCGTGATGTAAGCCGAGTGAATAATGAATAGACCACTCGAGCTTACAGTGAAATAGGCTCTGCTTACACAGACAGCTGCTTACAGTAGGAGCTGGACACAAAGGTCACTTTAAGCTTTCTACCTTGGAATGTTGCTGCCAGGAATACACTGTGTGATTTTAGCCTCATGCATTCTTCCCCAAAACTGATGGAGAGATGGAGGCAAAACAGAGGAAAAGAGAGAGAATTGCTCTATATATGGTGACTTTACTTTGTTTTGACTCAATATGTAAACGGACTGTAAAGAGACCATATTATCCTAGCATGTATGTGCACAGTGCTGTTAGCCATGTTGCTCAGTACTCGGCGCACAGCGTGTTGTTCTGAAAGAACCTTTGATTGAAACTACCCCTTAGTAGAGCTGTCTGTAGGGGTTGCATTTCCACTAGCATGGAGCGTTTTTATACAGTGTGGGCCAACAAAGAGCAAGGTTTCTAAAATCACACAGTGTATGTCTGGGTTTGGACCACATTGAACTACAGCTCAACCAGCCCAAAAGACTTTGACACCTTGAAATGTAAGGTCCTTGGATGCATTAGCCTCATTGGCTTTGCATTTAGTTCCTGCAGTCACTGTGCTACAGAGACCAATGTTAAGACAGATGAGGGTTGAAACTATAAACATACTTTACTTACTGATCTTCTGACGTTGGGCAAAACCCGCTCGTCTCCACTGCAGCACTATCCCTTCTTACTCCAACATAGCATAGACAGCCAATGCATGTCATTTAAATCAGCTGGAGTTTCATGACTGAACTGCTAAACTGCTAAGAACTCATTTACACCGACAACTACTTCATAAATATCAGCGTGATACTAAAAACATACTCATACTGGGTCTTTATATTAGCGCGCTCCTCTCCTACAGTACATATACAGCAACTGAACCTATCCTCCCTGTTGTGTAGTGTGTTCCCTCCATTCTCTAGGACGACTGCCAGGAGGAAAGCCCAGGGCTTGTGGTGGCATTTTATTGGCCCAGCTGCCGTCCTGGCCAGGTTAATTAGCATGCGCAGCCAGAGTCAGCGAGGGTAGTAACACTTCACTGGGCTTATGGAGAGGTGATGAAGCTTATTTTCTGATCTCTCTCCCTCTGTCCCCTCCCTCCCTCTCTCTCTCTCTCTCTTTCTCTCTCTGTCTATCTCTCTCACTCTCTCTTCATATTTCCTTCCCTTTACTAACTCCTTCCATCTTTCAAATCCAACTTTCTTGTGTCTCTTTCTTTCTCTTTTCTCGTTGTCTCTAATTTGTTTTCTTTCCCACTCTCTCTGTCCCTCCATTTCTCTTTCATTCCTTTCTGTTTGCCTTTTCTTCCCCTTTTCTTCACTGTTTCTTTCCCTTCATTTCTCTGTTCCTATCTTTCCTGTAACTCTATCTTTATTTTCCTTTCTCTCACCTGCTTCACTTTCTCTTTTCTGCTTATCTCACTCTCTTCTCTTTCCCCCTCTCTTTATTCCCTTTCTTTTAAATCCTTTCTCTCTCCTCTTTTATTTATTTACATTACTTATTTATTTCTCCCTCTCTCTCGCTTACTCTATCTTTTCTAACTTTCTTTTAGTCACCCTTTCTTCCCTCCTTCTTTTCTCAGAGTTTATTATTTCTTTACGATTCTTTCTCTATCTCTGTTTCTCATATTTATCTCCCTCTACATCACATTTTATATCACTCCATCTTCATCTAATTTTGATTAGAAAAAGTTCTCCATCTCTTTCTCTCTCTATCTCTATTTTTATTTCCATCCTCTCTCTTTCNCCATCTCTTTCTCTCTCTATCTCTATTTTTATTTCCATCCTCTCTCTTTCTCTCTCTCTCTCTCTCTGCTGGTTTGTTGTTTACCCTGATCTCTGAGTGTATTGTGGAGGTTTACCCTTCATTGCGGCCCCAGTCGGTCCGAACACAGAGGTGTTTGTGTTCTGGGTCGGGTGAGTAACCCTCCAAACAGCTGCATTCACCTGGAAAGAGCAGAGAGAGAGAGAGAGAGGAAAAGAGGGAGGGAGTGAGAGAGAGAGAGAGAGAGAGAGCGAGCATGTGAGAGAGATGGAGAGAAAGGAAAAGAGGGAGGGAGTGAGAGAGAGTGAGTGAGAGAGAGAAAAAGGAAAAAGAAAGAAGGAGGAAAAGCGGGCGAGAGGTTCAAAGGGAGAGAGGGAGAGAGAGAGTGTGTGAGAGAGAAAGAGAAAGGAAGAGAGGGAGAGAGAGAGGGAGAGAGAAAGAGAAAGGAGAAAGAAAGAAGGAGGGAAAGAGGGTGAGAGGTACAAAGGGAGAGAGAGAGAGAGGGAGAGAGAGAGAGAGAGAGTGAGAGAGAATGAGAGAGAGAGAGAAAGAGGAGAAAGAAAGAAGGAGAGAAAGAGGGCGAGAGGTACAAAGGTAGAGAGAGGGAGAGAGGGAGAGAGAGAGAGAGAGAGTGAGAGAGAATGAGAGAGAGAGAGAAAGAGGAGAAAGAAAGAAGGAGAGAAAGAGGGCGAGAGGTACAAAGGTAGAGAGAGGGAG
>CM067496.1:1553897-1575300 GCA_034552555.1 Semaprochilodus insignis | reverse complement strand
GTAAGTCGCTCTGGATAAGAGCGTCTGCTAAATGCCGTAAATGTAAATGTAAATAATGTGAAGATTCTGGAAAATTAGAATGTGACGGTTCTTCCAATCTTCAACATGGTGCTCTAGGCATCCAACAGTGGTTGAAATAACATGCTGTGGTCAATCATATTTTAATGTCCATGTTTTGGCTCATCTCCAAACTCATCTCCAAAGAATCATCCATTAAAAGTATTGTAGTGATGCTGAAATCGGCAGTGCTGCAAATGGCACCGCACTAAACTGATGATGCAAGATGCACCTGTAAGGTCAAAAATGAGGGCTCTCTGGTCTACAGTCCGAGTTGAGATTCCTGCTGTACTTTCAGAAGTGCCCAGAATGAGTTTTGTTATCTGGGTAAATGCAAGACATGGGTCATGGAGGCGCGCGAGCAGAGGGCCTCCTTCATCCCCACATTTTTTTTTTTTTAAACGAAGGGCAAAATAAGTAGCGCTATCAAGCAGCGACGGGCGGAAGGCCAGCCACTAATCATTTTCCCCTTCTTTCCTCTCCAGCGTCCGACTGGGGTGATTAATGATAGGTTTCATTAGAATGCTTTTCCAATCTCGCTAAAGGCCGAGTGGGCAATTTTCCGATTTCAAGGTTCACGGCATGGGCACGGTGGGGGGAAAGATAGAGACATTGTTGTTCCCATGCATATTTTCCATCGTTCCGAGGGAAGCAATTCCACCCGCCGACATTTAAGAGATTCGTCATGTCACTCATACGCCACCGAAGTGGACGGACAACAAAGTAAGTGACTTGGCGTCTGTGAGTGAGTGTGTGTACGTGTGCGGGTGGATAAATCGGGCTGATAAACCGTAAGCGCTGCAGAACGATGGGAACAAGCCATTGGCTACTAGTTGTGCACATGTGAGGAGGACTGGGGACTAATGGGGAATATTTACAGCCGATGAATACGAGGAGAAGTCTGGCTGGCTTTTATTGAGTCATGAGCGAAACAGCTTTTCTCCGACTCGGCGCTAGCGGGACGGGACCGGTATGGGGGATCTGAACTGATAACCCTGCGGTTTAATCAAACCCTGCAGGGAAGCTGAGATTGGGCTGGCGCTCTGCCCAGTGCACTCTTACACATCCACCGGCGTGTGTGGAGAGAAAGACAAGAGGTTTCCGTCAGCTAAAGCTGCTAACGCTAGCCATCCCTCTGTGTACGCCCTAGAGTGAGGAGGGTCTGATATGCCCCAGGGGAAAATGCTAGCTATACCAGCACAACACAACAGCATAGAGTTGCCAGCAGACACAAATGTGCTCAACCATGCAATAATGGAAACAAAAGAATGGTGCAAATTAAGATCAATTATCACAGACTATTAAAACGAGGGGATTCTAAATTGCAGATTCAAAATGATTCAATTATTTAATCAGTGTTGCGTTTGTACTTGAATGCTTTTGGAATATGTTTTGTTGTGTATACGGTTAGAAAACTTTCAAAAGTTTCAAAACCATCAGGAAAAAAGTGGGATCTGAAAGGCATATGGCTGATATTTACAGGAAAAAGGAATTTCATTTTTTCCTTTTAGATATGTGGATCCGTCGGAAGGCTGCATTCGCTTCTTGACAGTCAGGAACAGCATAACATGTAATTGCTTTCCTTTTCATCTTGTCGTACTTCAAGAACTACAGATTGTAGTCTACTACACCTCATCCACATGGAGATACACTGACGTGTCAAAAGTCATGGGATATGTAAATGGAGTGGTGTTACCTCATTGGGAGGCTTGGGAGCACCCACAGCTGTACAGGTTGTGAGGTGTTATCTTGGAAGTGAAGTTGAACAGCATGCTCATGACAAGGTGATGTGAATTGTCAGGGATGGGATGAGGCATGATAGTGGATGCCTGACAGATGGAACATTCCATTTCCAAAGTTGTGTGGGTATTTAACATTCCTCGTTACACAGTGTCACATGTGTACTGGGAATACAGCCTAGCAGGCATTACCACCCATGGTGGACAGTACAGTGGCCATCCAGGTTACAGGTCAGTGCAGCGGTTTTTAGCTTCAATGGGATACGGGAGCAGAGGACCCACAGTGCCACAGTTAACACCATAACACCGGACACAGTGGTACCAGTTGTTCCAGTCTGATGGTAGGGTTTGTGTGTGGCGCAGACCCCATGAAGTCATGGGCCCCAGTTGGCGACAAGGCACTGTGCAGGGTGGTGGTGGTTCCATACTAGTGTGGGGTGTGTTCTGATGGCATGGGTTGGGTCCATTGGTGGTCCTAAGGGTAGTCTTTGTAATGGTCTGCGTGCAGGTTGTCCTGCATCATACAGCCATCTGCCAATGGTGCTGGAACTAACAGGATGACTCATGGAGGACATCACTGCTCGCTGAATGAGTCACTCTAGGTATGTTGGACAAGTCGTTGGTTCTCCCTCTCCGTAGTTGTTGTAGGTCTCCCAGATCCTTCATGTTGCTGGTGTGTGGCTTCTTCTATCCACTGCCACCAACAGCGTACTACGGTAATATCCGCACAATCGGGTATGGCATGCAGCCCTACGATGCAACACCTCTCAAACTCTTCCAACTGCTCAAATCGCTTCTGAGCTCTTCTCGGAGCTATACTTAACAAAGCGATGCCACCAACACAACAGCGCGAGTCTGAATGGATAGCACGCGCAACAGGATGACCTTTTGTAGTCAATCAGGTACAGCAATGAGGCTGGTCCTTGCTTACACCACATGGGTGAGTCAAGGGTGAAAACATTCGCATGTCTCAGGATGTCAAACCTACCCACCAAGGTTCACTCCTGTTGGCTGATTCCGTCTGGGTGCGACTATTTCTGCCATGATGAGTGTAGATGTACTCCACACTATTCTGCCTACTCAACACTCATTCTACTACACTACTCATGCTACTCTTATTTCTAATATTTTCAGTAAACATGAATGTTAGTTGACTATTAATATATTTATTTGGTGGTAAATAAATGTTTAGCATCCCGTTAGCATATTCTACATTAGCATATTCTATGTTAGCATATTCTACGTTTTCCTTCCTACACCATTAATACGTTAATAACTCATGTACATACATTTCTTAATGGTTGTTGATGATGCTGTATTGTTTTATTCAGGGCTCTGGCAGATATATGGCCGAAGTCCTGAATAGACTGGAGAAAATAAACAAGTGGAAAAAAAAGCTAATGTTTCATCTCTAGCTTCACTCCCCCAGAGGAAAACAGTTCTTCTCTCTTATCAGCTGCTATCAAAGGCACATAAACTCTCGAATTTATCCCTCGTGTGACGCCACTGGCCACAGGTGCTGTTTGCTATTATGGTGACACGTTTTACAGCAGATATCTATCACTGGCATTTGTTTGCTCCTCGCGCGGCCCGTGGCTTATCTCCTACTCAGACATTTGACTTTCATTCGCCGCCTTCTTGCAAGTTCACAGAAGCAGGAAATGAATTTAGATCCCGTTTCCACTGCTTATCATGACACCCCGCTCCTTCTCTCTTCCCTTTCTCTCTCTTTCCCTTCTGTCTCTCCCTCTATTTCGTACTGTCCTTGCTATCTACTTCTCCTTTTCTCTTTCTCTCCCTCTCCTTCACTTGCTCTTTCTCCCTTCCCGCTGTCTTTTTCATTTGTCCTCTCTCTTTCTCTCTCTTTTTATATCTGTCTCACTTTTTGTCTTTCTCTGACCCTCCAAATTTCCATCTGCTCTATTTCTCTCTCGTTTCTTTCTCTTTAATTTCTCTCTCACCATTTCTTTTTGTTTATCGACTCTCTTTGTCTGTATGTGTCTCTCTTTCCTCTCTCATCTCTCTCTCTCTCATCTTTCCGTCACTTTCTCACTCTCCCAGTCTCTTTCCTTTCTAGCTCTCTATTACTTTCACCCCTTTGTCTTTCTCTTTCTTTCTCTCTCACCCCGAATGTAGTCTGTCATTGAAAGTGTCTGGTTCTTGTTTTCAGCACTTCAACATTTTCAGTAATATTGCTATTTTCAATAATATCTATATTTTCTATCTTATCAGTATTACTTTCAGTATTTTTAGTGTTAATAGTATGATCAGTATTATTATTATCAGGGTTTTCAGTATAGTCAGTATTTTCAGCATTTTATTTATTTATTTATTTATTTATTTATTTATTTATTTATTCACCTTCACCTTATATCACCTTCAGATGAAAATATGCCTTATATTTTACTCTGTCTAAAAGTGCTTTTAAAGAGCACAGTGTGTACATTTCACACAGATTTTACCTGAACGAAAGAGACAGAACCTGAAAGTGGATAAATGCTACCTTTCAATTACACTCAAAACTGAACCACGCTTTTACCTTCATATCTCTCTCTCCGTTTCACTGTTGCTCTCTCTATCTCTCAATTTCATTTCCTTTTTCACACTATTTTGCTTTCTCTCCTTCCTTTCTTTCACCATCATTTCCTCTCCCCCTTCTTTCTTTCTTTCTTTCTTTGATCATCTTTTCATTTTTCTCCCTTTATTTCATTTGTTCTTACTTTTCTTTCTTTCTCATTCTTTTTTCTTTCTCTCTTTCACCATCTTTTACTCTCTACCTCCTTTTGTTGTTTCTTTCACAATTGTTCCTATCTCTCCCTTCTTTCTCCCTTTCTTTCTTTCTTCCTGTCTTTCTTTCTTTCTTTCTTTTGAAATAGTTTCAAGTGATGTCATTTGTTTTAAAAGATGATATAATTTATTAGGAAATTAATTTGAATCAATGTTGTCGTTTTCTGCTTCAAAAGAAATGAAAACAAATCCATATTCAAGAATACAGATTCAGAATATAAACATAATATAACTGTAATTGATTATATAGTTTATATATTATATAAGCATGTACTGAGCTGGACTGTCTAATAGAAACTGACTTCCACAGTTCAGAAGTATAATAATTGAAAGAAGTCTCTCCATGTTTTCTGTAATTATATAACTATATTATCCATTATTTTATCTTCTAGGCTGATCTACCTTACCCCCGCGGTCAGTGGGTGGAAGGCACCTATGTCACGAATTATATTTAAATAATGTATTTTTATTAATTCTACTTTATTATTGATTGTTTTGCTGAAATAACACTATATTTACTTAAGTACGGTCTTCAGCTCCTCAAACCACTTCTGCAGTCAAAAGTATGTTCTACAAATCTGCTACATAACATCTGCCACATTAGAAACATCTAGAGGTGGCAGACTGTGCTATGCATTGACTCTAATGACTCTCACTCACTTAACAAAATTCCTTAAAAGCACGTCTTAATGCATTTGCCTTGATTTGACCATTTAAACTGTTTAACATTAAAGAGCCATTAAACTTGGGCCCAGTAGACAGATCTGTCGAGGTGACTGAAATCCCAAACACCCAAAGTGTGCAGATGACTCTGTGCAGATGGCTGTGATTAAATGTGCTGGAATTGAACAACCAATAAACAATATAATGGACGGCTGAAAACAACAAGGGCAAAGCGTCAACACAGAGCGCACTGGATGAGTATGCAACAGTGCATATCAACGCCTGATCCACATGCATTCACTTCCAATTAATAACACATTAGCTATTGTACTGATCTAATGGAGAGTCATTTTGTTATATCCTTCAGTAATGAAGCATAATAGAGCACTGTTTATGTTCGCGATGAACGAGTATAAACCCACATCCCCTGACAATTCGCAAAAGTGTCTGTGGAGTTCAACACTGCAGTCGGCTACGAACTGCGGTGCTTTCAAACCAACGCAAGTCTTCATAACAATAGAGCTCTGGTTTTAGGCTGCTGATGTAGCGTGCGGTGCTAAAAGAATACAATGGCCTCCAGACAAAAGCACCGCTCCTCAGCAGTGCCCAGCCATTAACTTAATACCACCCCTAGAAAAGAAATCATAAGAGGTCCAGAAACTATTTTTCAGTTTTTCATTTTTTCCTGTTCATTTCCCTCTTTAAACTTAGCTTCCCACAGACCTTGTACTCATTTTGGAAAAACATGTTTTCGAAACACTTTGTCCAAAAGTCTGTACACTAAACACTTCCTCTAAAATCAAGGGAGCCTTTCACCCCTAGTACTGAAGCAGTAACAGCCTCTGTTCTTCTGGGGAGGCTTTATACTAGATGTTTGAACATTGCTGTAAGGATTTGGATGCATTTGGCCACAAGAGCATTAGTGAGGCCAGATACTGATGATCGGTTTTATTGGATGGAGCTCCATCCAGAACTGCTCCGGTAATCAGGTAAAACAGGTCCCCAGGTAAAACAGCCTTGCTCAGACTGGCATCAGACAAAACAACTTTACACCAACGGCTTCGTGCAAACAACAGTATTGGGCATAACAGCCGTGCTCAAAAAGGCATCAGATGAAATGCCTTTACAAAAAAAGCCAGAAGGTGAAGCAGCCTCACACAAAAAGTCATGATGCCACACACTGCACAAAATAACATCAGGCAAAATGCCATCACACAAAGGCTTAGGGCAAAACTGCATTGTTCAAAAAGGCATCAGATGAAATGCCTTCACACAAAGGGTCAAAAGGTGAGATGCCCTTACACAAACAGTCACAAAGCCACACTTTGCATAAAACAGCATCAGGCAAAATACCCTCACACAAAGGCTTAGGGCAAAACTGCATTGTTCAAAAAGGCATCAGGCTTTCAGATAAAATGACTTTGCACAAAATGGCATCAGGTGAATGTTGTTACACAAAACAGCAACAAACAAAATAACGGCACAAAACAGCATTAGGCTAAACAGCTTTGCACAAAAAGACATCAGACAAAATGCCAAAAATATACACGGGCTACACTTTCCACAAAACAGCATCTGGCGAAATGCCCTCACACAAAGGCTTCAGGCAAAACTGCCTTTGTTTGAAAAGGCATCATGCTAAACAGGTTAGCACAAACGGGCATCAGATAAAACAACTATACACAAAATGGTATCAGGTGAAATGATGTTACACAAAACACCACAAACCGCACAAAACAGTATTAGGCGAAACAGCCTTGCTCAGAAAGGCATCAGTCTTGCACAAAATGGCATCAGATGACATGAAAGAAGTATCGAATGAAATGGCTAAACATAAAGTGGCAAAATGTGAAAATAGCCACAAAAAGCCACAAAGCCATACTTCGCACATAACAACATCAGGTGAAATGAACTGGAACAAAAAGGCATTAGTAGCAAAAGACTGACACAAGATGCCATCAGGTGAAACAACTTCTCTAATACGGCATCAGGCAAATCCGCTTCACATGAAGCAGCATTTTGTGAAGTTTGCACAAAAAAGCATAACATAAAACCGCATCAAGGGAATGGCTACGCTCAAAGCAGCGTCAGGTAAACTGGCCTCACAAAAACCGCATCAAGCTCCCTCAAAAAGGCATCAGGTGAGACGTTTTTGCATAAAAATATGGAATCAGGTGCAAATGCCTTTACACAACGTTGCAATACACAAAACTGCCTTGCTCAAAACCGCATCAGTTATCTGCTAGTTGAGCCCACCATAAATATTTATAACCTCAATCTCACTGAAAATTTCTGTTTACATCATTTCATAAAGCCTCTCAAATAGCAAGCTACATGGAGTCTCTATCCTCTCTCTCTCTCTCCCTCCCTCTCTCTCTCTCTCTCTCTCTCTCTCTCTCTCTCTCTCTCTCTCTCTCAGCACATTCTTTACTAGCGCCATGCTTGCCGCCTTCCACTCACCTTCACACTCCTGACTCTACCCTTTAGAGTTTGTTTAGGTGGATTTATATCAGACATACTATCAGTCACATCTGACACAGCATTAGCTAGTCTGAAACATTGCCTGCTAAAAGGCCTGGGTTATATTGTAATGCAAGGTTGGGCTATGATGCAGAAACAGAGCTTTTTTAACCTTTAGAAAAGGTGGCTGAAGGAGGAGAGATGATGGATAATGTTTGGAAAAGTGAAATCGTGGAGGAGAAAAATGTGTTTCAAACACACTGAATCAGCCGCTGTTGCCTACCGAACTCCAGTTTCAGCGGGCTACTATATCAGAAACACCACCTTGACAGTTGCAGACTGTAGCTCATCGTGTGATGTTAGGCATCCTCTAGGTCTTTATTAGTGGTCGGTCTCTGTAGCCCTCGTCTAGGTGACCTATGCAGTGACCAGTTAGTGTATATACAGCTCAGTGGTTACCAACACTAACTTGGTAATTTGGCTAAAAATAATAAAATGCTTAAGGTTTTGATGTGTGCTGATACTTAATTCCTATAGCAGGCTAACAAAACAACCAACAGTATGAAGTATGACCAGATTGGCAGACAGTTAGGCTCTATTCATATTTAGAAACTAAATTTAAGTCTCATACAAGCTTTAAATGTGCCTATTAGGCTTGAGATTAGCCACACTGCAGTGTCATAAGCTTGATGCTAACATAACACTGGAATGCTATACAGATGCTGCAAATCAACTGCTGCACCTTTTAAAGTGGAAAGGAGAATTTGAACAAGAAGCTGGTGAGTAGCAACCACTAATGGTTTGCAGGGTCAAAATATTAAAACTGCATCAGAACAGGTTAAACATATATAAAAGAAAAAAAATGAATGCCATTAACACACTCATCATCAAAAGAATAGTTGCACCCAGAACAAAGTGCCAGACTGCAATGCTATTAGGAAGGAAGATAAAGGTTACCAGCAACAATAAATGATGAATGATATGATATGGGCAATATTTACTGAGCTGCATGCTAACGCAACATGCCAGACATCTTGGAGGTTCCTAATGCTCCTGAACACTTCCAAGACCAAAGAGTTGGTGGTGGACTTTCGCAGGGCCAGACCACTCACACAGCCAGTCTCTATTGAGGGGGTGGAAGTAGAGATGGTTAAGACCTACAGGTATCTCGGACTGCACCTGGATGATAGGTTGGATTGGTCAGCCAACACTGACATCCTGTACAGAAAGGGGCAGAGCCGGCTCTACTTTCTGAGGAGGCTGGGGTCCTTTAACATCTGTAGGAAGCTCCTGCAGATGTTCTATCAGACTGTGGTGTCCAGCTGTCTCTTCTATGCTGTGGTGTGCTGGGGAGGAAGCATCAAGAAGAGAGACGAGATGCGTCTGGACAAGCTGGTCAGGCGAGCAGGGTCAGTTGTTGGTGTGGAGCTGGACTCTGTGGTGAAGGTGGCGGAGAGGAGGACACTGCACAAACTGCTGTCCATTATGGATGATGATGGACACCCACTGCACACCATCATCATGGACACAAGGAGGAAGTTCAGTGGCAGGCTGCTGTCACAGAGCTGCTCCACAGACAGACTCCGGAGATCCTTTGTCCCGAGAGCCATCAGGCGGGGCCGGAAGAGGGAAGAGGACAGCTGAGAACTAATTTCTCTGTTTAATCATAGGTTTATTTATTTGCACTTTACACTTTACTGTATATACTGTACATCTAAACCCCTGGACACTCCACTTTACTTAAATACCAATATATGCACATGCTTATTTATTTATGTTAATTCAGTCATTATCTGCTGATAACTGCGCCCTCTGCACATTCATCTATCTATCTATCTAATGGTGTCCTGTGATAATCCACCCCATGCAGCTGGAATATTCTCACACAGTTCCTGCAGATTTTGTGGTGCTGAACATGGCGCCGGATTTGTTGGTCGTCTCCACCAAGACAAAAGCGAGACTCATCAGTGAAGATGACCCGCTGCCATTCTGAGTCACTCCATTACAGTCTGGTAGGACAGACACCATTGCAGTCTTTGGCAATGCTGATGTGGTGTTAAGAGCAATCGGTGGAATGACCTGCATGCATGTAGTCCTGCATCATGTAGCCATCTCCCAATGGTGCTGGCACTAACATGGAGGGCATGACTCATGGAGGGCATCACTGCTTACTAAACACCGTGGCCCGTCCTTGTCTACGTTACATGAGTGCCTGAGTGTGAAATCATTCGCATGTCTCACAATGTCAAACCTACCCACCAAGTTTCATTCCTGTCAGTTGATTCCTTCTGGGCACAGCAATTTGTGCAACTGTTCTTTTGATGAATTGGTGTAGTTAATGCATTAAAAACATGTAAACTGTGACATCACTAATAATAATCCCATGCACCAATATGGGAATTCTTGGCCCGTGCCAATATTCAATATTTTACATGTACACTTCATTACATCTTGGCCATGAAAACTGCCCCTCAATTTTTAATGGAGGTTATGCACAGCAGCTCCAACATACTGTATTAACACAGTGGCACTCAGTGACTCCAAACGCAGTTCAACCCCTCACCACATTGTGCCACACAGGATTTGACTATTACTACATTATATTAAAGCCATATTGAGACACACAAAAAAGACACAGTAGACCACAAGCGGCTTGAAATGTACACAGAGGAAGGCAGCCAGTCTTTTAGGCAAACAGACCAATTCTAATGGTCTGTTAGCTCAGCTAACATCACTAGCGCAGCCGTTTTAGCTTATATCTTTCAGCTGGAGGTAGTAAACTGATACCAAGTAATGCTGAATGCTTTATTTCCTTCAGTTTATATGAGCAGAGTGTAAAAATGAACTTGAACCGAGCCATTATCAGCTCGATCAACAAAGATTATTATGATTATTAATATTATTATATTAATATTAATATTATGATTTCTTAGTGAGCATATTTTCACCACGCCTGCTGGTGGTCCAGTCAGAGGCAGCGTGCTTGCTGTGTTGTGAAAGTCGGGGTAATAAGTAAAGGCAGTGGATGAAAATCAGAGTAAATGTCAGCCGTCCACCCTGTAAAGCCCCGCGCCTGGCTGCTCACACGGTAGGGCAGCAATATTCGGCTCGTGCTTCAGTGCTGCCCGGCTTATCTGGCTCTGCAAACGCACGGGACCTGATTGAGACCTTGCACTACAGATTACCGCGGAAGGTCAAGAGTATATAAGGTCAAGAGTATAAATGAATAAATGTGTTTGCCGTGGAGGATCATGGCTGTGACCTACATAACCCCGACTACAGAACTGCCTGTGTGGGTTTGTGTGTGTGTGTGTGTGTGTTTGTGTGTACAACATACACACACAAAACAAAACACACACACAAAAAAAAAAAAATTGTAAGGAAAATATGGGGCAATGAACGTACAGTAGATCTACAGCCATACAGTCAGGAGGGAATCAACAGGGGCAGCACAAACACTGGAACTCATCAAACGGCAGCCCAGAGAATCTGGCCGTTTATCGTCCTGCACAGCACTGCTGCTAACACACACTGATCATTCAGACCCTCCCATGTTAACTCCAATAGCCATTTTCTATACTACCAGATCACGTATTAGATTTGCTGGCTGAAGAATCACTTTAAAGGAAGAGTAGTGACAGAAGGGTGACTTCAAGCTGGCTGTGTGTTGGTGTAGGTCACTCACCGGTGTCCTGGTCACACAGCTGTTCACAGGGTTCCGTTGTGCGCTGACCACAGTAATCTCTGACCCACTGTGAGGAGGAGTTGTTTTGGTAGTAGAGGGTCAGCTTTGCAGGGTTCAGCCAGTTCGACACATCCAGGTAACTGCCCATACTGACCACGAAGCTGCTCCCTGCACACACACACACACAAACACACACACACACACACACACACACACACACACACACACACACACATAAATACATACACACACATACACACACTTTGTTAGGAGCAGTTTGTAGCTCTATAATTACACTCTGTCCTTCAATGGTCAATGGCCACCACAGAGCTGGTACTTTTGTTTGGGTGGAGGATCATTCTCAGCACTACAGTGACACTGGCATGGTGGTGGTGGTGTGTGTGTGTTGTGTCCTGTGTTCAGCATCCTGTGTCCACTGATGAAGGATTAGAGACTGATGAAGGACTACAGATGAGCTACCGTCTACAAGGTGGACCAGGGAGGTAGGAGTGTCTAATAGAGTGGACAGTGAGTGGACACAGTGTTTAAGAACTCCACCAGCATTGCTGTGTCTGATCCAAACGTACCAGTGCAACACACACTAACACCCCACCACCACATCAGTGTCACTGCAGTGCTGAGAATGATCCACCACCCACATAACACCTGCTCTGTGGTGGTCCTGTGGGGGTCCTGACCACTGATGAACAAGGTGAAAGGGACCTACAAAGTATGCAGAGAAGCAGCTTTATAGTCTTTACAGGTTATTTCCATTTTATATGCTAAGCCACAAAATGGGTCAAATTACACCGAGCACACTGTTCAAGCTTAAGACTCTACACATTGTACAATACCAAAGACATATAGGCAAAGGACGGCACTGATTTGTCAGCTTAGCATACAATGAGCTGGGTTTCCGAGATGAGCCCTTATTCCGGATCAAAATAGATCTTCAATGGAAAACTGACCTCGCTGATTGTCTAAAGTAGACTGGACTTTATCTATGCCCTGTAAACTGACCTCCAGTCACCTTGTGCTCTGCTAACTGCTTTCCCAACATGCCTCCCTCCCTTTCCAATTCACTGCTCTCTATTTGCAATAGTGACTAGAGTCTAATTGATGGTATCGATTACATATCCTGATGGGAAAGTTTAAAAGATTGCTTTGGTCCCCTCGTGTCCCAGGACTGCTCCTAGTATTCGGCTTTAATAAAATCATTAGTGCATATCCCTGCTTGTCAAAAAGCCTAGATCCTGAGATCTTTTCTGTTCTTTTCATCTCAAAAGTGTAGAGATTGTGGCAAATGCACACTGAAGGTAAAAAATTATGTACTTTTTAGTTTAAAACTTTCCAAATTTAGCTAAAAATAACTGAATGTGAAAAAAATATGTTTTTTTTCCAATGTGCATCATGTTGCAGAGATATCGACTGACATCGCTAACCAGCTAGCCCTGGCCCATCCTGTCTTGTAATACCACGTTCTGCCTGAGGAGGTGACAGTGAGTCAGAAGTAGCACTGCACCGATGCTGGATTCTGACCTCTTATCAGTCATGTAGGAGGCTCTGCTCCCAGTTAGATCATTTCAGGGCAGGTAGCCAATGAAAGGAAGAGTAAACACAACAATGGCTGAAGCTCTTGATGAAAGACCACCACCATCCAGCAGCAAACAACAGGGGTGAGCCCCACAACAAAATGTTGCCTCCTATTGTCTGAAGTATGTATTCAACAGGTTGTGTGATTTAAAAAATCATTCCTTTAAAGGAAATTCCATTTTTTATTAGCATGTGATGTTTGTAATTTTAGAAGGTGAAAAATTTGGCTGAATTTCAGCATCAGAAATCAGTGCAATGTGATGCGGTCCTCTTTTCAATCCTCCCATCACAAAATGGTTAACTGCTGTTTTTAGACCAATGAAATATCTGAAATACTTTACATTACTCCATCTATTATACATGACCGCTTATATAACTTCTTTACTAGAGATGGGTAGAGGAGTCTAACCCTTAACTAAAGCTATTAATATTTGGGTAAAATAATACCTTCCCAAAAACAACTTGAAGAAGTACAAAAGTATTTGGTCAAAAGGCTGCACCGTAAAAAGAAAAAGTTGTTTTAACTTAAAAAAGTACAAAAATAAATAAATAAAGCTATTTCAACTTGAAATAATATGTTTCTGGGCATAAAACACAGATTCTTGCTATGATAACTTACTATTTGAAATTAAATTAACTAATTTTTTAGGCAACCTGAACACTAACTTTTTTAAGTTAACTTTGTTTTTTAATTAGTGTATTTAGTATTGAGTAATTTACAGAACTGCAGAGGAGATTATTAGTGATCCAGCATCTGTCAGAAATGAGCTCATTATTTCTTTTCAATCTAAAATAAAATGCTAAAGCTCAAAGATCTCAAAGCAGTGCAGAAACTGTCACGTATAAAACATGATGAAAGTAAATTCAAATAAATAAATAAATGAATAAATAAATAAATAAACACACAAACAAATAATTTACAATTATATTACAATTAAAAAATGGATAATATGTATCTAAGTAAAATGTAGCTTCCTTCACTCGCTAATATACTTGAGTAGAAGTGTTATTATTATGTTTTATAAATAATCTCAGGAGAATAAACATTTTACTTATGTACATGTACTTTAGTAAATGTAACTAGTTACTACCCACTTCTGTTCATGACTTTACTCTGACAGTCTGCTAGCCAGCAAGCTAATGGCTCTACAGCTAACAACCCCAGAAATAAAGGCAGTACACAACAGTTCTTAATGCAATCCTAAAGCCAAACACAGCACAGCATTTATGTATGTGATCAACAGTGTAAGCAGTTGCTGAACGCTGCTCATCCAGAGTGGCTATAAACTCCAACTCCCCGAATTCTCTAGGGTGATTATCTTGATTACCCCCAGCTAAAGAGCCTCTATTTAAACCCTGGAGACACAAGGAGAAAACACTGCATCTTCATAGAGGGATAGTCAGTAGATAGAAGATAGTAGTCAGTAGATAGAAGAAGAAAAAAGAAGAGAAAATAAACCAAGAAATGAAGAAAACAAAGACTAAAAGGAGAGAGCTGTTAAATAAAGGATCAGCTCAGGAGAGCGAAGAATGTCTAACTACACCATTTTCGCATCTCCTTTGTTTGGCACTTCCTATGTGGCCCAGTGGTATCGCTCCCGCTCCCAGAGGATGACCTCAGTGATTCAGCTAAGGTTCCATAATCATGGCAACCTCACCGTTATGTACAGTTTCTCACCTTCTCAGCACAATACCTGGTTTTCTCACTGTTTCCCTGGTTTGCAGTTAATGCACACAGGCTCCCACACTCAGCACTGGGTTCCTCAACAGTTCTGGATTACAAACATTGCAAGGCTAGCTATGTAGCTCAGAGAGGCTAATCGAAGTTGACGGTCAGCGAGCTCCAAATGAGTTCCAACAGTGCTCCTTGCTGCCTCTACCTTCTCTACGTGGTGAGTTGAAGCATATTAGAATCAGTTTTTGAGCTACAAGGCTAATGTTGCAGGCAAGTAATGGAAGCTAATACTGCATCAATTAGCATAATGCAAACCGCATGACTAAGCACGCCTTTTTGTCAGTACTTCTGTTCACGTTTATAGAGAACCGTGAGTCATACGGTGACGGAAACACTACAAGCAAGTCTGTTAGATACTGCTTAACAATTTGGCACAAGGAGAGAGCTGATCACATCAGCTCCATCACTTCAGAAGAAGAAAACCTCAGGCTGATCAGCTACCCTGAGGTCAAGCAGAAGACCAGGCAGGTGACCGCCTCCTTGCTCAGAATTGGTCATGCTGGGCAGCATGTGCGTACCTGCACCACCCAGCCATGCGCTTAAGAAAGATAAGGCTGACTTTAATTATACTGGTCTGCCTCTTTATAATCCCCCCTCACTGTCTCACACAGTCACATGCTATTTCTCTCTCCCCCTCAGCTCCACCTCCCCCAGGCCTGGGAATGTAGGTGAAGTAGAGGGTTTGATATTAGGACATGAGTTAATGCATGTCCAGCAATAAAAGGGTCATTTTAGCCCTTATAGCAAGTGCATAAGGCTTTTTATTCTGGAGATGTGGGATTTTACATCATTGCAAATTTTAGGGGTCTTTGCTGGTGGGAGCTCGCAAGACCTTCTAGGCCTGTAGAGAAGATCTAAAGACTTCCACAAAATTAATAAAACACACAAATTTTAAGTCGCTTTTGATCTAATATGAAACAACAGAAGAGACAGATTCTTGAAGCCTCCACAGGATAAGTGCCCAGTCAGGATTTTTCCACGTTCCATCTAAGGAGATTCGGTCAAGCAAACCCACTGGTTAGGACTTTAGAAGCTGAACTGATGGACTAACAGGTTATATTTACTACCAGTATAACTAAGAACCATCAGAGGGATCAACCAAGGACAATACTCATTCGCTGGGTGTGAATACAAGCTGTAGCCCAGGTGGTTGCTAGGACTGGCAAACAGCAGCTCTATTATTTTTTTTTTTTAGTCACTGTAAAACTGATACATACAAGCTCAAATTCATGTTAATGTCTGTTACCAGCCAGCTTCAAATGTCTGTGTTTGATGTAGAGCTAGACATGTTCAATTCAATCACCTTTACCCAAGTGCTGGCATACTATCCCATTGGGATGCTAGCAAAACATTAGCATACTATCCCATAGTGATGCTAGCAAAAATTAGCATTATGACATTATCATGGGAGTCTTGACATTTCGAAGGCTGAGCTCTAATAGTCTTGGTTTAGCACTCGTTTTTATCACAACAGTAAAAGACGGAGGCCGATGGATATCAGCTAGTTAGCGATTCTGGTGTTCTTCTGTGCTCTTGCCTCTGGCTGCCTGGTGTTGGCGCACATGCTGAACCGGTGAATGATTTCTCGTAAAGTAAGAAGGGACATCCTACATACTGTATCTGTCTGTACAAAAGAAGTCTATATCCCATAACAAGCTTTAATTAACAAGCTTTTTACTTAAAAAGTATGAAAATCCATATTTCCTAGATGCTGACCCCTTTAATCATCAGCAGGTCTTTCAAACCACCATGTGTATACCCTTCTTACGTCCCCATGCAAAGCCAGTGCTGTTTTCCAAGCTCGATATGAAAGGTCGATGTGTTCTACAAACAGGCAGCGGGTTAAGAGCCATCACTTTCTCTGTTTTTCCGGCTTGATGCACTCACCTACGGCCTGACAGCCTCGGCACTCCAATCCAGCCACCCTTAACCTCCCATAAGACCCGCTGCTTGATGAAGTCAAGCTTTGCGCATGTGCGCGAGTGTGTGTGAGGCGGCTTTGCAGAGGTGTCGTGGCGTGCTTTTGGGGGCCCTTAGAAGCTCTCTAAATGCTGCCTGAGAGGCAGGGTGAAGAGCTTTTCTCCTCCATCTGAGAGTCTATGGAAAGCTGCCGGAGGCTCCCTGTGCTGTTAGCAATGGAAAAACATTTGCTCCGAACCGTATGTTCTTAAAGGGCCCATGTTGGACATTTCAGTTCCCTTCTGTGAATTCCACAAAGCTCAGTGTTATAAAAACTTCAAGTCATTTGTACATCACTTTAGCCTTCAGTTTTAATCAGGCAGACTCTGCAACACCAAAATCACCAAAATAATAACTGGTTAGTTACAAAGCTAACTATGCTAACTAGCTTGCATATCTTGATTTGTCACCACAGGTTTGTCATTTTGTCTAATGATTGTAGCTAGTTAGCAGTGTTATACTAGCTGTTGATTGTAGCTAGTTAGCAGTGTCATGTTAGCTAATGATTTTGGCTAGCTATGCTATGCTACCATTGACTGTAGTTGTCCCAGTCGTGGCAGAAATGATAGCTAGTTAATACATAGCTAGCTATGATATCTATGTTACATATCTTAATTTGGCACCACTAGCTTGTACCTATTGACTGTAGCTTTTACCAAAGCTAGGCCATAACTAATGAGTTTGGCCAGCTTAACTAGGTACAAAAATAATTAGTAATAATTAGATAATTAATAGCCTGTATGTTTATAGGTCTTAGTAATCAATAAAGTTTATTATTAATGAATAAACATAAATACATATTTAAATAACTTCGTTTTAAATGTCAGAAGTAAGACCTAGATATATAGCTCCCTATGATAGTTGGCTTGCAAATCTTTGCCACTCTGATGCCACTGGTTTCTTCTACTAATGAGTTCATCACGCTATGCTATCCTAGCTAACCATCATCATTGGTACTAACTTAGAATTAGCAGGCAAGCTAATGCCACATTTTGACAATAGCTGTTTTAGCCATGTTAGCGTAAGCTGTTGTCACTGCACATAAACAACGAAAGCTGTAGAAGGCCACTGAACACGCCGAAAGTGTGTGGAAAGTATCAGATTTCGTTTTTGTCACTTTACTTTTTTTAAGACTGTATATATGTGAGAATGCAAATGATCTCTGATCTGATTGGCTGTTCTGTCAACCTGAAACATGGAGCAAACTGTTAAGATTGGAGTGAAATCCTCTCCTGAACATGGGAAAACAGAAACTTCAGTCGTTCCTTTTGGAGGTGTGGATGCTATAGAAGGTTGCCGAGATCCATTCGCATCCCAACAGCCTAGAACAGCACAGTGTTTAACTGTATGGTGAGAGAGTGCTACACAAAGTGATACACGGTGATTACAGGAAAAAGCTTTTTTCATGGAGTAGGCCGTTGGGAAACTGGTGCAGACCGGTCTAGTTCCTTTCACAGATCTGCTTTGACATGCTGCCTTGTTTAGACAGTTTCTTTAATTTTGTCACGTCAGAGCAATTCACAAAATGACTGAGCGCCGGGCTGTGGGAGTATTTTTGGACTGGATATCGGGCCTTTAATGGATAGCAACGACAGCTTTTCCTGCATCTTACTTAACAGTTTGGCAGATGGCGGAGATGACCCCGAACCGTCACTGGAGAATACTCATCCGTTTACGCTGTATTCTCCTGAGCGTGGACGCGGTTAGGAAAAGTTCTCACACACTGCTGCTTCCTTTGGTGGAAGTTCTGAACAGTGAAATTCAAAAGACGCCTTCAGCTTGTGATCTGGAATAACAGAACAAAGTACACCACCCTCAAAAGTCTCACCTTCTGAGAAATCCTTTACTTCCACTGTTATGGGAAAAGGAAAATCACCTGCAAATATTTAATTAGCGTAGAACAGCTATGTGCTGCTTGGATATATTTAGCTTCAACACCCGTCTTCATTTCCATCAAAGTGTCCATGGTTTGAAGTAGGGTGTCAGAAATTCTGAATTCCTCAACAGTCTGCTGAACGTTGTTCTTTGCCGAGAGTGGGAGGCGGTAGCTGCTGGCCAAAGTTCAGCCGCTGTTGCGTTTACTGTTCCTTTCATTGGCTACTTGCTCTTAAATGATCTAACCGGGTGCAGCACCTTCAACATGATCGACCAGAGGTTGGAATACGCTGTGGGGGCAGCGTTACTTCTTCATCCTCTCATAATGGACTGATTTGACTTAATGCTACAGTGACTCGCTATCACCTCTTGAGGTACTAAGAGGTATTACAAGACAGGATGGGCCAGGGTTGGCTGGTTAGCATGCTAACTTCAGTAGACAGCTCAGCAACAAGATACTGAGACATCTTTGACTCACTGTTATTTCTTCACTCTCTGTGAATTGTTTTGGTGAATTTTGAAACACTGGGAACTACTGATACTACATATTGGTCTTTTAAGTACTGAACCTGAACCATTATAAATAATACTGTTATTCATTTACAGCAGACTCCGCTGCGTCATACCCTGTCTGTCTCATCCAGATTATGTTTCATACATTTACAAATATAAATAATGGTTATACTGTGTGTTGGCTGGATACTTGATTGTGGTTATTGGTTGTTATTTACTGAGAGATGTGCATCCATATCACGCCTGCTGGCTCTCTTCTCCCCCCTGATCTCCCGGACTCCATTTCACATAACCCACCACCCGATGATGTCACTGTCAGATGTCCGCCATCTCCCAATCCCGTTCCGTTTTCTAGATCCGAGTCTCGCGAGTATTGATCACACACCTGTTGTTAATCTAGTCTGTTTGTACAAATACTCCTCTCTCACACTGTTCATTGTGAAGTATTGCCACTCTGTGCGTACCGAGCGGTTCTCTCTGTGGTTACTCTTGTTTGCTACTCTGGTTTTGACTTTATTCTGGTTCTCTGATTTACTCTTTTGTCTTTGCCCTTTTTGGTACTTTTGCTGGTCTGATTGTTTGCCTGGTTTTGATGCCCGCCTGTTTCTTCACTCTGACTCTGCCTTGCCCTTCTGTTATGTCCGCCTTGCTCTTGTTGCTGCTGTGGTTGATTACAACTCTGTTTAAATAAACCTCGGCTCGATTTTAGCTCAGCGCTCGTCACAATCCGTTTGTCCATCAACACAGCAATATTCAATCAATAGTCAATGTTCATCCATTATTTCCAATTAACACTGGTCCAGAGCTGTAAATGAACTCAGAGCCAAGATCGTTATTGCCCTGTTCAAATTGCCCTGTTCAAAACTCTCCACAGAGGTTATTGCTGCATAGTGAGAGCTTCTTTTCATGCATGCACATATGGACACACATTTGTCTGCACGTTAGCATTCATCAAACTTAGCACGATAGCTTTTACTTGTTTAACGTTACTGTTATTTGCTGACACTTACAAAACACAAGTTTACTTGATTCCAGCAGTTCTCTATCACGGTCTCTATCTCTAACTGAAGTTGTAAACATGAGCAGCTTTGACACTAGAAGGAGCCAGGGCCCTTACTAAATTTGCATGGCCCCACACAACGCGTACAGTGAGAATATAGAGCCGATTGTCTCTGTCTTTACTCCAGAGAAAGACTCAGAAAATGATCTTTCTAAGCATCTAGTCATGTCTATATAAAACTGATGGATACAGATCTTCACTGAAGAACATGGATCCCACAATCAGAAGGTTTCTGGAGGACCAGTTATCATTCTTAGCTGTGAACCTGACTTGGTCATGCAGGTTTCTTCTCTATATCTGGAGGATTCAACCCTTCGTCTCTCAAGAGGCCACCCAGTTGCTAGTCCAGTCTCTTGTTATTTCAAGGCTTGGCTCCTGGTTGGTCTTCCTCTGCAGGCCATCAGGCCCTTGCAACTTATTTAGAATGATGCAGCTCGGCTTGTCTTCGAATTTTCCATGTCTTGTAGCTGCGCACATCAGATTTTAAACTCCCTACCTTATGGCAATGGACAAGAGTCAGTCTGCAAGTCTGCAAGAGTCAGTCTGCAAGTCTGAAAGGTCTTCAAGCTTCAAGTACAGCTTGGCTTGACCTGCAATCCCTCAAGATACATGGAAGACAAGTGTCCAGACTCTTCTCTGTCCTGGCTCCCAGATGGTGGAATAAACTTCCACTGGCTGTACAAAACTCTCTCGCTGTCTTCAAACGCAGGCTGAAGATCCCTCTCTTTGTGATACACCTAAGTGAGCACTTATCGATGTATATATTACAATGCATTTTATTGCACTAATGCTGAGCCTAACATATGTCCTCTCCAGGTATGAGCACTGGTTTGGGATAGCTAGGTAGTCTACCTATACTGTATTCAACTCTGTATTTCAACAACTGTATTTCTCTTTCTGGGCATCGGCACTGGGCCTTGTTTGGGCAGCGTCTGAGCTCGATAGGGGTTGTACTAGCTAGGATACATTCTCTGACGGAACACCAAGCACTTTTGTAAGTCACTCCGGATAAGAGCGTCTGCTAAATACCTCAAATGTAAATGTGATTTCTGTGGAGTCATGCATAATCTCATCCCATGCCTTTCAAATGATAGGTCCCACTAATATTTCCTTCTACTAAAAATATCACTACTGAACTTTCTCTTGTGTTTGACAGCTACACACGGTTTTTAGAGAGTTACACAAAACGAGAGTATTGAGTGGTGAGATATCCTTTACTCAGGAAGTCATCAGAAACATCATCCCCATAACAGTTTGAGAACAGCAAACAGTAATTA
>CM067496.1:1509548-1549093 GCA_034552555.1 Semaprochilodus insignis | reverse complement strand
GCAAAGTTAAGTAATAACCATGTAATTACCTATGTAATTACACAAGTGATTGTGTAATTACATTTAACTAGTGTTGCAAAACGAAGCCAGTGCAAGCAAAGCAGATATACTGTCCAATCTATGAAACTTTGTCAGTTTTTAATATCAAAACAATTTGGAAAAATGTCTGAAATCCAGCCTGTCAATGTGCAAAGTTAAGTAATAACCATGTAATTACCTATGTAATTACACAAGTGATTGTGTACATCTAACTAGGGTTGCAAAATGAAGCCAACGCAAGCAAAGCAGATATACTGTCCAATCTATGAACATTTCATAGATCAACTTCCTTAATTTCTTTTGGATTAACAGTTTGTCACATTTGCGAATATTCAGCAGTCTCGCCATGCAATCTGTTCATTCAGTTTAAGAGATGAAATATGACTCCATACTGATCTGGAAGCTATTTTCAGAGGAGGAGGATGGGGAGAAAAAGACGGACACTGGCTAATTAGACTATAAACAGATGGAAGGGCTACTAATTTACATTCAGTTACAAACTAAAGCTTTGTTTTAGGAAGTGATTAATGCAACGGCGTTCTGCATGCAAAGTGGGACGAACACAGAAGAAAACGCAGGAGAACTGCAGCGACCATCTGCAAGAAGGTAGAGATCCCAACACACAAGCCCCTGACTGCAGCATTCTCCCTAACAGCTCGTCTTTCATACGATTACTGTCAAACCAACATAACTGCATTCTATACAAACACCAAACTACATTAAAGTTATGAATTATATTACACATTGATAGTTAGATCTTCTCCATCCCATAATGCTACCAGCCTGAGAGGGTAATTGCTAAAATCTTCCTTCTCCAGGATTTGCCTTTTTAAACTGCTGTTAACTCCATGCTATTGTATAACTCAAGACACTTGGAGGCGGTATCTGCCCACAGTCTTCTAACTGAACACTAATAGCTAATTCTGTTACATCAGCTAACAGCTGTCTGCAATCCCTGGCATTACTCTGAGTCTTTGGAGAGGAGAGGGAGATCCAATCACCCAACAATCTGGAGACAGTGAAGACAATCACACTTCCTTGGATTTCTGGCCACGGATAGTTGTGGAATAACCTATAAAATCTACCATTTCTGAGATTCGAAGCCATCTTACATCAGCACCGATCTGCTGGCCATTAGAGCTTTTACAGCCAGGTCATCATCAAAGTTGCCAAATATTTCATTGCCTCCATACTAGACTTCTATCTCCTCAGTGCCTGAGTAAGGCTGATTAGGGTCACTGTGGCAGTGAAGGACTGCATACAGCACAATCCCATCTAAAATAATTAGACCTGAATGAATAACTTTAATTAGTGAGAAAGCGTTCGAAGCTCACCAGCATATGTCCTGCCATGATAGCATGAAACGCTCTCACAGTTGTCTCTTTAATAGACCTCCTTTCCTTGTAGCTCCACTTTGTTTGGTGTGCAGTTTGAAACTGTGCTTAGCATGCTAATGTATACATAGTGAACGCTTCATGGTAGGCTTACCAATACAAAATGACAGTACTTTGCTGTGCAAAACTCAGAGAACCCATTTGTAATTTCCAGGCCAAATGGCCATTATGTACAAGTTTCTCATTTTGCAGCATCAGGACAAACGGCAATAGTCATATATTGAAAGGGGACCTTCTATGCTTTTCCAGTTTGTTCCCTTTGCAGTGCTTTTCCCTTTCCTTTAGCGTGTTGTGGCTTTTCCCTGTTACAAGCTGATGTCATCACGCAACAAAGTCCTTATTGCCCGCCTACCAGCAGGCTTGACATGCCTTTACACAACGCACAGACAGCTACAACATTAAAAACTCACCACTCTGAAACATCCTGCTCTAGTCTAGGCTCCTAAGCTGGCACAGGTGGATCTACCAGCTTGTTCTACCTCATCATATTCTGACACAAGCAGATATGGCAGAACCGACACCATACAAATAGCCAAGGCCATGTGGGCAGGATGCTACTCGGTCGGACAAAGTGAGCAAGCTGGCCAATCAGAGCAAACTGGGCTCATTTGGGAGGCGGAGCTTCAAAGCACAGGAGCTCTAATAGATGGCGAATACATTGGTACAGTATGAGAAAAATATTGTGAAAATTCTAATAAATCCAGTATATGAAATAAGCAACACTGAAAATTAATATTATGAAGCTTAATATATCCACTTTAACATAACATTACAGATCTAACTAAATTTAATATCAGATGTTTCAGTGTTCAGTGCGTCCACTTCTTGTTACAGCTTTCATTCTTCGTTAGGAGACTCACTTCCAGTTTCTCAGAGAAATCAGGAGCCAAACCTCCAAAGCTCAGCCATAGAAACTGGTTGCACTTTCATGTGATCCAAAGCATATACAGGACTCTGGAGTGGTCAGTCTGTTGTTCTGGGGACACCAGCAGCTTCTTTATTTGATGTGTTCATCTCCTTTTCTTAGTGACAAACTTCTTAAACGGCTACACATCCTTTCTGTCCCATAGCATTGAATTGTCTTCTCTACAGAAACACCTGTGGATGTTTTCAGATCTGAAGGAGCTTGATCTTGTCTTTTCTCTCAAATACGAAAGCTTTCAGTGCTGTTTATCTGAGTTTTGATGGTCTATGAGGTCCTCCAGATGGTTGTTAGTAGCCCTAATTTCTCTGCAGCTTTTAATCATTTTTAGAACTTCAGTTTTCTGGAAGCTTCTGAGTGTCTGTTTCAGCTGGAAATTAAAAAAAAAACTTTTGCGTAGCACCGTAACTCAGATATGTGTGTTTGTGAGTCCTTGATGAGAAGTCTTGGCTAAGCGTCCTTCACACTCTGAAGCTCAGCGCAGAGCAGCTAAAACATCTTAACCACTTTCCAACAAACACCATATACATAGATTTCTCACCTTTACATGCCAGCTACTCTCTCTCTCTGTCTCTCTCTCGCTCTTTCACCTCGGTTGTTTTCATTCCTCCTCCAGAACAGATGTTTATCAACAGTACAAACAGTAAAAGCCCTCCTTCTCTACAGAAGAGAATCCATTCTGCTCAGCTCCACTGCAGCGTTAGCGAAAAAAAAGGCCTTTTTCCATCAGCACTCAGGTCAGCTGCAGCTTCAGTAAAGATCCCAAAGTGGGTCAACAAATAGAAGATTTACTGACCACTAAAGACCACTATATCATCACTGGCTGGAGAAAAACAAGTATCTCTGAAGAAGTTTACAGGAGAGGACAAAACTTTCTCCACTTTCAGTCAAAGTTAATGTGAAGAGATTTTCCTCTTAGCAGTTGAAGATATTTGACTCTGAAATGCAGATTCTGAAAATCTTACCTGACTCTACACAGTCAACTCCGATAACCTGAAATATTGGAATGTACTGAACTTACTTGATTCAAATGTGTTAATCATTTCCACATGAATGAAATACATATAACAAAACAATCACAGTCAAAATCAACCAAAAGGTAAACTTGAGTAGAGGTTATATATGTGTTTTGGAGTGGGCCATTTCTATGAAGTAATTTTGTCCATGTTTAACCGTTTTGATAAGTGGGAGACTTGACTGACATTATGGACTTTCAGTTATAAGTGACCTCAGCTAAGTCTATTAGAACAGATATACACTCCTCTTCTAACACCCTGGACAGGCCACCAATCCATCGCATGGCGGGCAGACAGACAAGCACACACATGCACTCACAACCAGGGGCCATTTAGCATCTCCAATCCACACAGAAAGCACCATGGACACCTCAGCCTGGAACCGAACCCAGGCCCTTCTTGCTAAGAGGCAACATGGCTAACCACTGCCCCACCGTGCTACCCAAATAGATATATAGTGCCTTGAAAAATTATTCATGTGTGTCATGGGACTTAATTCTCATGCCCTCGGGTCTCCCTGACACCGCCGATCTCCTGGACTCCATTTCCCAGAGTGCACTACCCGATGATGTCACACTCACATGTCCTCAGTAAACCAATCATTCATGCTCTAGCTCACCAGAGTGCTGATTGATTGACATCCCACTCGCACACACATTCTTTGCGAAGTTTTGCCAACTCGGTTGCATTACAGAGCGTTTCTCTTTGTCTGTCTGTCTACTTGCTTACTGGTTCTGACTTTGTTTCATTCTCGACTCTCCCTCTTTGACTTCCCCTTTTATCTTGGTAGCCTGATTGTTTGTCTCGCTGGTTTTCGACCCTGTTTTCGTCCTCTTGACTATTCTCTGGTTATCTCCCTCTGTTCTGTCTGCTGTTTGCCTGACTCTCTGGCTCTCGACCTCCGCTTGTCTCCTCTACTCATGACCTGGCAGTATCCCTTTGCATTGCTTACTCGTCCTTTGTTGTTGTGTAAAGCTTCCGATCTGTTCAATAAAGCTTCTTTGACTTTTAGCTTTAATTGCATCGTGCCAAGTTCTTTGTGCCTGTCAATAATATACAATTTGGTGCAAATGTTTTGTCCCTATGTATGTATGTAAGTATTTATTTATTTACATTATTATTATTGGAACATAAAAACACATTTCATGTAGAAATTCAGTCTTCAATTGATAGAAAACTGACATATTTCAATTTGTTCCCTTTAGATCGGAACTATTTCAATGCCACTGTTCAGTTCAGTAAAAACGAATACTTGCAAATGTTTAACCATACAACAGCTATGTGCTGTACATTCTGTATATATTAATTTTCAACATTCGACCTCACGGTCATGGTAGTGTCTTCCTCTGTGTTAAGAGCAGGTATTAAACTAGATAAGTTAATTTCCTGACTGCACTGCTTAAGCTTGCTACGAAGTTGCAAGATGGTTGCTGTTATATCTCAGGTGGTTGAAATAGGAAGGCAAGGTGGTTGCTAAAGTATCCCAGATGGTGGCTAGGGTTAAGCTTTGTGATTGCTTTGGCATCTCAGATGGTTGCAAGGGTGCTGCTATGATATCCTACACGGTTAAAAGGCTGCTGCTGATGTACTTGTATCAACGTAATACAAGTTGAGTGCACAAACATTTTCTGGTGCAGATCAGCTCAATTATAACAGTGTGAACTCTTCCAGCTGTATATGTGCCCTGGGTGAAACCTTTTCCACTGAGAGTCATTAGCACTAAACTCTTTCCCCAACAACAATTTAAGAACCACACTTGCACTAGTGACTATATGCAACTCCATTTCCTCATGTACTTAGAAATCTACACATAACATCATTTTGCTACATTATTATATATATTGCACAGAGATTGTTGACAAACTGTTAATCAAAAAGTTTACATGTTATAATGCAGTAAATGTACGATTATTTACATGCATACAACTTTGGTAGCACTTTACTTATATAAGTAAACCTACGGTAATAAGTAGGTAATGATATGGTAATTTTATGGTAACAAATTTTATTTAATCATTAATTAAATGCCAATTTCCTAGTTGGTACTAAATAATAAATCAGAAATTGTATTGTTGACAAGGCCATTATTTGCACCCCATTTTTTCCAAAAAAAAAAAAAAGCAGTTAAACATACGACTGATGAAAAACGATGTGTACAAGCGCATCATTCCCATTCAGACTAAGCATTATCCAGAGTCGGAATGATGTTGATATCTTGACAACAGTAGGACAAGGTAGCGGATAAAAATCTGGCAGAAAAAAAGAATAAGAAGAACAAATGGATAACATGGGTGTATCAAGAATATGTACATGCGTCTTCATACGTCTTTAAACATTGCTTATTTTTATATGAAGTGTGTGTTTCTAGGTGTTTCTGACCAGCATATGTTCTGGGCAAAACGGTGATTAGCTCAGACAGATTTTAGACTGGAAATGATATTAGACAAAAAGAATTGCATGCATTTAACATCAAACAAAGGATTTTCTTATTTTTCTGGAGACTCATTTTCCAGTCTACTCTACTCCTCCAGCTGTAACTCAGTCTTCAAAAGCTGCTCACAGGCTTGACAGCAGACAGCAGAACACATTTTTCTCTTCTTGTCTTTTTTTTTCTCTCTCTCTTTTATCGGCCATTTTAGCAGCAGTTACACATCAGTGCACCAGAAAGAGATGTGAAAGCTACCACTCAATCCAGACCAGCCAATGTACGGTACCTAACAGCATCAGTGTTGTTGATGGGTATATACTGTATATACCTGAGAATTATACATTTCAGAAAACCTTTGTTTTACTCGAGTACATGCTTTACGAAGGTATCTATCCATGCTCCAAACATACAAAGGCATTCATTCATAGCTACTGTTGTGCGGTTGTGCCAGCTTTATAGAGTGTCCCTTAAAATCCCATGCAGCTTAATAAACTCACCTTTGCCATTCACCAAATGATACTGATCTTTAGGTCATGTTAGCATAGCTAATGTCAGTACATAAAATATATTTCTGAGGAGATCATCTACCATAATAAGACAACTATCAAAGTAAACCCAGAAAAGACAATGCAGGCGGATTGTGCAGCTTAAGCAGTTCATGGTGGTTGTTGGAGGGTGCTAACATGGTTGATACAGCATCACTAATAGACTTGTATCATCGTAATGTAAGCTGGGTGAGCAAACATTTGCACCCCATTCATTTCTATAGGGGAAACATGCTAATAATTGTACAACTATATGTACAATCAAAAAGCCTGTATACAAGCTCAGCATTTTTATTCAGACTGAACATTCGGAGTTGGAGCAGAGTAATTTTTTTGAGTTAGTGGACAAAAATCCATCAGAAAAATAAGAATTAGAAGAAGACAAATATATTGTTGGAAGCAACAGTGTTAAAAATAGGTGTTTACAAAAATTAGTGAGTTCCAAAAAGTGAGTAAAGGTTACAGAGACAATGGGACGCCTAACAACTACCTGGAAGATCTGAAAGAACCACCAACACTGTCCCTATCAGATAAACAGCACTTAAGGCTTTTGTCTTTGAGAGAGAGAGAGAGGAGAACATCAAGCTCCACTCTTGCTTCAGATCTGAAGACATCCATAGGTATTTCTTTCCATCCTTCCACTATGATAAGACTTGACACTGGGTTTGAAAGGATGCGTAGCAATCAAGAAGCTAATCACTGAGAAAAGGAGACACATCAAACAAAGAATCTGATGGTGTTGTTAGAACAATGGCCTGACCACGCCAGGGTCCAGACCTCAACATCCCTGACTGTGAACCGGGATTACTTGGATAGTGAGATGCAGAAAACACAATCGACTGAATTCAAAAGACTGAATTTTGGAAGAACTGCAGGTTTCTTTGAGAAACAGAAATTTCTGTATTTCTGTATTGTATTCATTTTCTGTTCTTTCCCTGATGCAAAGAACAATAACTTGATAACTTGTACTTGTATATGTATTGGACATGAAGTACCTATGACTGACTAGGAAAGGGGGACGTGGACGTGGGAGAGAAACGTTCATTTTGGGATATAAAACAGATTTTATTGCAGAGAACAATTTTCAGAAACCACCTTTAGTGACCACACTTGCAAGCATCAAATTATTCACCAGAAATGGTTCGAAAGTCCATTCTAGAAGATAATCAAGCCTCTTGAAATCCCCGGCACTCCAAGGTCATGCAAGTTCACCAAAACAAGAAGCCGAGAAGCAGATTAGAAATAGCCCTAAATGAGACAATTGCAATTCTAGAGTCTATTTTCTGATGCAGATCAGCTCAATTATAACAGTGTGAACTCTTCCAGCTGTATATGTGCCCTGGGTGAAACCTTTTCCACTGAGAGTCATTAGCACTAAACTCTTTCCCCAACAACAATTTAACAACCACACTTGCACTAGTGACTATATGCAACTCCATTTCCTCATGTACTTATACAGATAACATCATTTTGCTACATTATTATATATACCAAACTGCACAGAGATTGTTGACAAACTGTTAATCAAAAAGTTTACATGTTAAAATGCAGTAAATGTATGATTATGTACATGCATACAACTTTGGTAGCACTTTGCTAATAAGTAGGTAATGATATGGTAATTCTATGGTAACAAATTGTATTTAATCATTAATTAAATGCCAATTTCCTAGTTGGTACTAAATAATAAATCAGAAATCGTAGTCTTGACAAGGCCATTATGAAATCGTAAAATAATGGTAACAAGTTGTACTTACCCAAAAATGACCTGCTTATTTTACTGTTCTTTATGTGTAATAAGTGAGCAATTGTAGTGGTAACAAGGCAGTAATAGAGTAGATTTACATCATCTATTCCTGGGTAACAATATGTCTCTAAAGGTGGCCCTACATGTGAAACACAAGACTATTTTCAGCTAATTCTAACATTATATATTATATATTATTTTCTCTGTTAATGTTCATTAAGCACTATGGAATAAGCAGGTAATTTTTTTAAATACTACATACAATGACTTTCTTTTCATTTATTAATGATTAGAAGATGTGCATATAATATTTAGAAAAGTTGTTACCATTGTGTTTCTATGACATTGCTGCCTTTTTACAACTACAGTTGCTCACTTATCTCACAACTATAAAATAAGCAGGTAATTTGTAGGTAAGTACAACTTGTTACCATTACTTTACCATTTCATAACGGCCGTGTTAATTTCTGGTTTATTATTTAGTAACAACTAGGAAATTGGCATTAAATTAAATAATTAAATACAATTTGCCACCAAAAAATTACCATATAATTACCTACTTATTACCGATCTGTAAAGTAAAGTGCTACCACAACTTTTTATGGGGTACTGACTATTGACTTCTACAGTAAAATACTTTACAATACTTTTACAATTTAGGTATTGAAATATCACTGATAGATATTAGTTTATTTCTCTTTTAAGCATCCTTGATATAAAAGTGGAGCTGGCTGAGTCTGCTACAGTAAAAGAACACTGGACATCGTTCCCTAAGTCCTATAAGTACAAAAGGAAAACCAAATTAAAGAAGTGAACCTGTGCTTTCAGTATCTGGTTTGGCCCCCCGTGTGTAGCATCAACTGGAACTAAACATCTCCAGTAACTGTTGACTAGTCCTGGACATCAGCTTGGAGGAATTTTCACAGATGGGATAAGGCTTCTATGATGGAATGCACACTTTTCCTTTCTCCAAACACAAAGCTTCTCATTTAAACCAAAAAGATCTATAGTATCCTCACCCGTCTAAAAAAACATTGTTCCAGTAGCTTTCTGGGTTGTCCATATGATCGTTAGCAAACTGCAGATGGACAGCAATGTTCTTTTTGAAGAGAAGTGGCTTCTCCTTGCAACCCTGCCATGCACACCATTGCTGTTCAGTGTTCTCCTAATGGTGGACTCATGAACATTACCAATAGCCAATGTGAGAAAGGCCTTTAGTTGCTTAGATGTCACCTTGGGTTCCTATGTGACCTTGCGGAGTATTACCTGCCTCGTTCTTGGAGCTATCTTTGTTGGTCGACCACTTCTGGGGAGCGTACTAATGGTCTTAAATTTCCTCCATGTGTACACGATCTGTCTGACTGTGGATGGTGGAGGCCAAACTCTTTAGCTATCGTTTTGGAACCTTTCCTGTCTGATGAGCATCAACTACTCTTCTTCTGATGTCCTCAGAAACCTCCTTTGTTGGGGCCAAAGGTGTGCTGTGAAGATCAAACTTTGAGAGACCCCTGCTCTGTAAATTAAACACGTCATCCCATTGATTGACTCAGACCAGAAATCACTCCAGAGAGTGGTGAGGACAGCAGAGAGAATCATCAGGACCTCACTTCCACCTGTACAAGATCTGTACCTGTCACGGTGCCACCAAGATGGTCAGAGATCCCACCCACCCAGCTCATGTTCAGACTGTTCAGACTGCTGCCCTCCGGCAAACGCTACCGCAGCATGCAGTGCAGGACTGCCCGACTCAGTAAAAGCTTCTTTCCACAAGCCATTAGATTGCTCAAAGCTGACTGACATGCAGACCTATCAGGACTGTTGAACTCTTGAACACGTGCACACATAATGAACACACACAATGGCAAAATACTCAGTACTCATGTGATCCTCCATAGGCCCACAAACTACTCAACTCATGCATATCAGAGCCGTACACAGTATATTAATACATATTATTTATTGCAACTCACTTCTCAGTTTTTTAATGCTGCTAATTTGTGTGCAATAATCTCACTGTTTATTATAATCAAGCACTTTATTATAATCCAGCACTTAACACTTCCAGTGTTAAGTTTACAGCTACAGTGTTATGTTTACATTATATGTTACAGTGTGCAATAATATTATCACTTGGAAACACAGCAATATTTTTCTATACAAAGTGCAATATTTCTGTAAGTGCAATGTATAATTTCCTATTTGTTGACTTTTTTGTTTCTTCTTCTATATTTATACTTATGTCTCGTCTGCACTGTTATGTTACTAGGATGTCTCGTGTGATTGCCCTATGTTTATACTTGCACATTGGAGTTTGGAGAAATGCAATCTCGTTCAGCTATGCACTCCTGTTGTAAAGTCTGAATGACAAAGTTCACTTTGACTTTGAATTCAAACACCTGACTCCAAATTCACCTTCATATTATCTGCTAATCCTAAGGGTTCACATATTTTTGCCTCTCAAAGGTATATAATATTGGATAACTTTCCTCATATATAAATGAATAACCAAGTGTAATATTTTCACCTCATTTCTTTAATTTGGTTCTCCTAATCTACTTTTAGGACTTGAAGTTTTAGGTCAGGTTTATGCAGTTACATAGAAAATTGTAAAGGGTTCACAAACCACTGTAACTGAAAACAATTAACACTGTTAAAGGGTTCAAATGCAGTGTTTCTCAACCCTGGTCCTGGAGGCACCCTGCCCTGCACACTCTAGTGGATCCCCTGCTTTAAGACGCCCCCTGCAACTCTGAAAGGGTTTAGTAATGAGCTGATAAGTTGAATCAAGGAATAGGGAAAGCACTAAAACACTGTCCTGAAGTGTTGAGAGCAAATAACCCCAAACATTAAAGAGAAAATGTCCCTAATACCCCAAATTTAGACAAAAAAATATAGTTAATAATCAGAAAAATAGTGTCTAACAAACTGGCAGCTGTTGGGTGGAATTAGACATTTTACTGCAGTTCTGCACCAAGTTTAGTACTAGAGGACTCTGAGCTGCACTTTCCTAGGCTGCTTGGGTCAATGATGGTATTTGAGTCATCAGTTCAACAGAACTTTTGTTCTGGTATGGGTTAAGTCTAATCTGTTGAACTCTGGCTACATGCTTTTCTATATCTGTTCTTCCTCAAGGTGATCATAAAAAGTCAATTCAAGGCTAATCGTTTGGCCAAAAGGGTCAAAGGGTCCCTGCAGCCAGGATAATTAGGCAAATCCCAAAAACACCATTCTGCAGTCCAGTAGTTCCCAAAATAACAGCCCGATGAGGGAAAAGCAGGGGAGGGGAAAAATGATATGCCTATTATTGTCTGTGCTGTATTTTATAAAAAGATAAAGGCCCTAGAGAGACGGATGTGCCTCTGGCCAGGAGAACGAGAGAAGAAATCAGTCCCGCAGAGGCCAAGGCCTTAGTAAACATAAGCTAAGCAAAACTGACAACATAAAAGAGCTCAATGGGCGGAACAGCAGAGCTAGAGACAGGGAGGACAGAAGCAGGCCAAACAGAAATCGCAAACGTAAACAGTTTCATCTCCACGCTTGTGGGCTCTGTGCTGGAGCAAACGGACTGGCAGCCACCATGAGGGGACACGGATTCTGAAACGGTTTGCTCACTACAGAGAAAGATTTTAACCAGACTCTGATGCAACCTCACCTGAGATTAGTCTCACTGAGCATGATTTCTAGCTTAGCAATAAATCTGAGCCTAGTTTCGGACCATCACTAGTTTGGAATGTATGAATGGTGATGACCTGCCTGCTACCTTGGGCATTCGGTTGGCACCAGCAGTTCCTCCACTGCTGTCGTGTTCAATAAAACAGCATTCCATTAAAGAACCACGTTCCCATGTCTTCTTCTTTGCAAGATGTGTCACAAGATGTGACATTGGTGTCAGAAGTGGGATAATGACACCCACTGGAAAGTTATGGGACTACCACAAACTTAAAGGTGTGCAGCAGAGCAGAACAAGTCTAGCCAAAGAGGCAGCACGGCGAAGACGTGTCACAGTGATAATGGAAACACTGTGGCTCAAGGCTCAGCAGCGAATCCCAGTTGGAGTGTGGCAAAGGAGGCAGAAGCAAGGACATCTGGACAAGGGCACCTGGATGCCGGGGAGCCATGGGGATCTGCTGGCGGAGCAGCATGGCAGCCTGGCACTGACGGCCACCCTCCAGTGATGTTTCAAGCAAGTGCCAGTAGCGTGGTTTGTGAAAGTGGAGAGTGGGGGCTCCGGTGGACATGTGGAGCCCTCTTGCTGGCATCTAAGGTGTGCAGCAAAGGAAGTGGTATGCGGCCAAGGGTGCTACTCTGTGCTGGGGTGTGGGGTGGTAGAGCAGTGTTTGGGAGTTGGAGCATGTGTTGGAGCATGCTGTTGATGACTTGCTAGCTATGTTGATTGGTTGTTCCAGCATTCCCTGGATGCAGCAGTGAAGTGAATAAGAACCTCACCTTGCCATATAAAAGCTGGATGATGAGCAGATGCAGTGGGGTCTACAGTTCCATCTGCCCATAAGCCCATATCGCTCAGTTTTGGTTTGCGTGTAGCTTTACTCTGTATTTTGGCCAGATCACTTTTGGCCAGGCTACAACCCCAAGGTGCACTACCTAATCTTAAATTCAGGAATACAGGTCATAAACAGCTGTTCCACCAATTAGTGCTGAACTGATGAAGGTGGACTGCTCCTCTCCTTTTTGGTTCACTTCTTTAACTTTATGATGTAAGCACCAACAAATCAAATCAAATCACTTTTATTGTCACGTCACATTTTCACAGATGTGAAGGTGAGTGAAAAACTTAGGTGCGAAGTCCCTTACAGTACTTAGATACAAAAAATATACATTAGACAATAAATATATACAATACTAAGCACAAAATCTCTTATCCTAATATACATTATAAATTATATATATATATTTATATAACAGTAATATAAAGTTATGAATAAAACCTATGATATATCCAGATGTACACATTTCCATATAGCACTATGGTAAGGCTGAGGTAGATGAGAGATGCAGGGTATATACAGGGCATAGAATATTGATATATATATATATATATACATACAATCACTACAGATATACAATATGGGTGAAGATAACAGTATGCCAGTCTGTATGTGCAAGTATAAATATGCTAAATGTAAAGTGCAGAGTGATGATTGTCCATGGAGATCATCATATAGATGATTTTGGTGAGATGTGCTGAACCAGGTCCATTTACCGATGCATCAGCACTACTGGCTGTTCAGTAGTCTGATGACTCGGTGACTGCATTGCTTTTTACCATTTTTGACCCATTTGAGTCCTTTCCAGGAGAGACTTCGCCAGGAACCCCAAGTTCTTGCTTGTTGAAACAGAAACAGCTCTGCTGTCAAACAAACTTTACCCCAAGACCAATTAGACCATCAACAGAAAACAGTTTTGTTCAAGCATCACAAGCAGCTAAAGAAAGAAACCCTGCAGAGTTAATTAATCTTCTCAAGGTCTCTAATTACCCTAGCCCAATGCTAATACTGACCTTGTCGAAACAGACTATTTAACAAGTAGTTCAGTGTGTTGTCCAGTTCTTTCCCAGGAGCTACACTCTTAAAAAATAAAAGTGCCCAAAAGGGTTCTTTGGAGTGAGATCCACTTTTGGCACCCCTTCAGAACCTTTCAGTTTAGCGGTTTTATGGGTATTCTTTAAACTGAAAGGTGTATCAAATTGACAGAGCTGTAATTGTTATGAATTGTCATAATAGTGTACTATTGAGAAAGAATCTGATGCAACCTTACCTGGGGTTCAGAGTTCTTGCTTAGCAAGTAAAATAAGCTTAGTTTCAGCCCACTGCTGGGTTAAGGTGTATGGCTGATGACGACCTGTGTGCTATCATGGATGTTCAACAGGCATTGGAAGTTCTTCCACTGCTGCCGTGTTCAGTAAAAGAGCATTCCCTTAAAGAACCATGTTTCCCCATGTCTCCTTCTTTTCCAAGACGTCCAACACAGAAAGTGGGATAGTGGCACTCACTGGAAAGTTATAGAACTACTACAAACTTGAAGGACACGCAGCAGAGAAGAACAAGCCCTACCAACAACTGCAGAAGAAGAGGCAGCACGGCAAAGACAGGCGGCAAAGATGATGGAGCTGTAATTGTTATGAGTTGGCAAAGTATAAAAGCACACATATAGCAGACGTATAGACAAATTTTGTTTTTAGCTATGCTAACATTCTTTTGTCCATGTTTATAGAAAACGGTATAGAAACTTCATAAAGAAGTCGATTTGAGATTATTAAACAAGTTTGAAATTAGTTTATGATACAGTAAGCTAATTTACAAGCTCCTATTAATGGTTAGCCATTAGCCTAGCCAATCCAGTGGAGAGCTAATAAAAGGAAAGTTGCTTCTTCACTGAAAAGAAGTTTCATAATAGTATGCTATAGCTCACATTATATTAATATACTTCTATTACGTACATACTATAGTTAGCAACAAGAGTAGAGTACTATGCTAACAACGTTGTTTTATTGTCACTGCGTGAATTTGACACTGAACACGTTTCACCTGATATTAGAGGTCATCTGCAGGAGATCATACGTCCTTATAAACATATCTGGATTGCTAAGGTTTCTACTAGCTCGCTCACGCTAGAGGTCCTTCACCACGGTGGAGAATTATTTCTCTCAACCTTTCACCCAATAATCAATGTTCCTGGCCATGAAAATATAAATGAACTCAACCAACCAAACAAACAACCAACCAATGAACCAACCAACCAACCAACCGACTCATTTTAAAACTGTGCATGCATACAGAACACACATTTCCATAACTTGGAACTGCCCGATTGACAGCTGTCATCAATCATCCATTAAATATTCAGCATTAATATTTCTCCCAACTCGACGTCAATAAATCACTTGTTTTGTGCCTGCTGTCATGTAACAACGGTGCTCTCTTTCTGTAGGTTAGTAAAGAAGAAATACAGTGTGTTGACTGTGGTTGGGTTATGTACCTTAAGGGCAAAAAACATGTTTTACATTCATTAGGATAAATTCCCCTTCTATCCATCTCGCCTCTTCTTTCCATCTCTCCAACCCCAATTCCAAAAGAGTTGCTATTGCTGTGTAAAATGTAAATAAATGTAAATAAAAACAGAATGCAATACTTTGCAAATTTCATAGACCCATATTTTATTCACAACAGAACACATATCACAGATGTTGAAAGTGAAACACTTTACCATTTCATGAAAATTATTAGCTTATTTAGAAATCTATGGCAGCAATGCATCTCAAAAAAACTTTGGACCGGAGAAACAAAAGACTGGAAATGTAAGTGGTACTAATAAACAGCTGGAGGAGCAATTTGTAACTAAGTCACATGACTAGCTGTGAAACGAGCATTTTAGTCTCAAAAAAGCAATTTCAGAAAAAGATTGTCTTAAGTGCAAAATTTCAAAGACTTTGGATATCCCACTACCTATAGTACATCATATCATCAAATTCAGAGAATCTGGAGAAATCCCTATGTGCAAGGGGTAAGGCTGATGGTCAGTATTGGATGCTCGTGATCTTCGGGCCCGCAGGCAACACTGCATTAAAAACAGGCATGATTCTGCACTGGAAATCACTGCATGGGCTCAGGAACACTTCCAGAAATCACTGTCCGTGAACACAGTTCACCACGCAAGCCACAAATGCAAGTTAAAGCTGTATCATGCAAAGAAGTAGTCATATGTCAACACAACCCAGGAACGCCGCCATCTTCTCTGGGCCAAAGCTCATTTGAAGTGGACCAAGGGAAAATGGAAAACTGTTCTGTGGTCAGATGAACCAAAATTTGAAATTCTTTTTACAAATAATAGACATCTTGACGACTCAAGAGGGCAATGACCATCCAGTTTGTTATCAGCGCACAGCTCAAAACCCTGCCTCTCTGAAAGTATGGTGTGGGCAGTTTACACATCTGGAAAGGCACTATCAATGCTGAACAGTATATAGAGGTTTTACAACAACATATGCTCCCATCCAGACAACGGCTCCTTTAGGGAAGACCTTGCATATTTCAGGAAGACAATGCTAAACCACATACTGCAGCCATCACAAGAGCATGGCTTCTCAGAAGAAGAGTCCGGGTGCTGAACTGGCCTGCCTGCAGTCCAGACCTTTCACCAATAGAAAACATTTGGCGCATCATGAAGCGAAAAAACAGACAAAGACCACAGAGGACTGCTGAGCAGCTAGAATCCTACATCAGACAAGAATGGGACAACATCCCTCTCTCCAAACTCCAGCAACTGGCCTCCTCCTTCCTGGACATTTACAGACTGTTGTTAAAAGAAGAGGGGAAGCTACACAATGGTAGACATGGCCCTGTCCCAGGTTTTTTGAGATGCGTTGCTGCCATCAAGTTCTAAATGAGTTAATAATTTTCATGAAATGGTCAAATGTCTTTCAGAACTTTCAGAATGGTGAAAAAACGTTCAGCATCTGATATGTGTTCTATGCTTTGGTGTGAATAAAAATATGGGTTTATGAGATTTGCAAATTATTGCAGTCTGTTTTTATTTACATTTATTTACATTTTATACAGTGTCCCAACTTTTTTTGGAATTGGGGACATAGAATGCTGCTATGGTCATAGCATGCTCCATCTTTGGGTGTTTTATTGGATTTCCTACATTTTTTGTACAAGTAGACAAATAAAGAAAAATACATAAACAAGGCCACACGGCAAGGTACATACATATACAGTACTAAAAATATTTTTTGGTTTTGTTGTTGTTTGTTGTATTTATCTCTTACTTTAGATGTGTCATGTTACTTCTTTTGTTCTGTGTTGAGGTGTGGATTTAGCTTTGTGGGTTAACCATGTGTCAACCATGAAGTAGGAGTGTATGGTGGTGAGCTCCCCCACCAGTTCATGCTTCTATATCTGTCTTTCTGCCTGAGCAGAAGAATCACGACCTCCCCCAAGCCTATGTGGTAGTTGCAGTGGTGACAGAAGAGAAATAACACTCCCCTGTGGTCTGGAGTGGAACAGCTCGTCGGTGAGAGATGCAAAGTCTAACAAGTACAGAGCAGGTACAGAGCTACAAGGCTCTACAGGGAAGACGCCCCAGCGAGGCTCGGCGGCAGAGACGGTGTGGGAGGGCTCAGTGATGAAGGGGCTAACAGCTGGCGTTGCAGAAAGCGACAACACTGTGCCAGGTGGCACCACAAGCCGGGATCAGTGGGTCGATTCAGCAGCGGCCATGAGCCTTGGGTCAAAGTACAGCATGGACACCAGACGGCTTATGGTGCAGGCTTTTTTCCCACATTCTAGACAACCAGGCAACAGTAGCTATGGAAGATTGGATTTGTGGGTGGAGCATTTACAGATGAATTGAAATATGGAACTGCCCAATGTTTTGTAGAGCTTAAATGGGGTTAATTAACTGCTGAAAAGAATGAATCACCTTAAAACAAGCCTCCAGCCGCTTCGTTCCCTCCAGATGGCTGGACAGTGAAAGTGCTGACCGGACAGTTTCTCAAACAAGCTGAGCATTACAGTTTAGAGATGATTTTTTTTTTTTTTTTTTTTTTACAGGAGATGAAAAAAAATACGTAGCAGTGACAACTGCTGAGGCTCCTGACTCGTCCGTGCAGTGGTGGAGCCCACTATGAAGTTTGTTCTTCTCCATCTCCGATACTCGTTAGTGAAACAGTTCCGTACAGTAAGAGTTCGCTGAGCGGTCGGAGCGCCTCGAGGGACAGCTAGAGAACAATTCCACAATTCTGATCTGGGTTCAGCCGCGCAATGCTCCTAAACACTGTCCCGTATCAGACACACAAACCCGCTGGGCAAGAGAATTCTCATTTGCAAAAGCAGCCATTTGCTTAGAAAAGCTGGGCTTTATAGTTTTAACACAGCGAAATAAAGTAGTACAAAGACGTTCTTCCCTTCTCTCTGATAACGAAAAAAAAAATGTTCTTTTTTCCACTCTCTTTTGGTCCCATGCTGCTTTATAGGATCTGTTTCTGGAATGAAGGAGAACGGAGAAGCGGAATGAATGTGCTGTCCCTACATGATTCAATAGCTGTAAATGCTGACTCATAAAAATCGCTGTAGGTTGCGAAGCTGTAAATGCATGATGGCGCTCCGTGCCAAGAAATCTCTCCGCAATAGGAAACGGACGGCGCTGCATTTTGACAACTTTATCAGCTCTGCGGTCAAACAGCAGCAGAAGAATAATGGAAAACACAAAGCTGAGTTTTTACTGTTGCTATTTATATTTTGATAGCAGTGAATTTATTACCACTGACCCTTTAACTTTACTGACCTTTATACCAACATTGTCATTTTACACTTCACAAAATGTCATCTTTCCTGAAATGATTCTGTAATTTTATTTTTTTCGTTTGCTGATTTTTACTTCTACTGAATTTTACTGAGTTTTTACATTAAGAGAATTTTTTGCTTTACTGAAATTACACTGTAAGTACTCTTAGTTTTTAACTTACATTTTAACTTACATTTGAATTTGAATTGTACTTGTTTTTACCTTTATTGAAATTGTACTGATTTTTTACTTTAACTGTTTTTTTATTACCATTTTTGATTTGTTTTACTTCTGCTACTTTTTACTGATTGTTTACCTTTGCAAAATTATTCTGTTACTGAGCAAATACTTTTCTTTTTTTCCCCCGCTAAAGTTCTTACCTTTGCTGCGGCGGCGGCCTCTGTGTTCTGTGTAGAATTTCAGCTGATTCTCGTCATCCACCTCTAATCCAGCATCTACCTGACGTCCAAACACAACACCTGCGGTGAGAGAGTGAGTAGAGAGAGAGAGAGAGAGAGAGAGAGAGAGATTGTTATTTTTTATTTTTAAACCTTTGTAATGAAATTCACTGAATGAGAGAGAAAAGAAAAAGGAATTATAAATTGGCAGAGAGAGAGAGAGAGTAGAGAATGAGGAGAGAGAGAGAGAGTAGAGAGAGAGAGAAAGAAGAGAGAGAAATCAATTAAAAGGCGAATATGGAATGGAAGAAAGGAATGATAAATTGGCAGAGAGAGAGAGAGAGAGAGAGAGAGAGAGAGAGAGAGGGAGAAAGAGAAATTCTGAAATTAAGCTCTCTGAATGGTACAAATGAGAGAATATGCACTGCTCTGTCCTCGGTGGTCATCAGCCACACTCACTGGCCCATAGAGACATCATCTGGACACCCAGAGCACCATAAGACCTCCATTAAACCTCAAGGTCTTTGTAGAATAAGGAAAGGAATCCCACATAATAACGGTATTACAGTCTGCAGAATGAAGCCATATTCTGAAATTAATTTAACAAACTGTTGAAGTTGATACTGGTAGATTTTATTACAGCAGTAAAATCAGAATAATCAGGGAGATGAGGAGAGTTAGTGCTCCAAACATCTACAACACGCCAGAACTGCATGCTATACATTACCATCATGATTTCAGGATTCAGGTGCTAACAGTGTATAATAGTCAGTATGGTTTGAGATAAGAATCGAAGTGAACTGAATTATTAATTTGATTAAATACGTAAGTAACTCTGTAATTTATATATACATCAAATTTATATTGTAATTTATATATATATAACTACTAAATTTACTAAACCTTTCTTAATTTGGCCTGGGCGGCACTAAAAAATGGCTAACAACTGAAACAAAAAGATGAGGGGGTAATAGCAAGAAAGACTACAAAACCCATAGCCTATATCAAGAGTGTCTGGCAAAGGCCAGTTTGGCTAACGTTAGCTTGGATGGTAAGGTTAGTAAGCAAGCTAATCTTGGACCTGGAAATCGCAACTTGCCACCAACCACTACTGTCTAGAGCAATGCTAAATACTTTTGTTCATGTTTATAGACAACAGTGGCTCATACATTTTCAGAAACCACCTAAGTATATCTATTCAAGAATACTTATCAACTCCACACCATTTGGGAGTTTTTCCTTGCCACTGTTGCCTCTGGCTTGCTTACGGGGGGCTTGGACCCGGATTTCCTTTCATACGTCTATACATGGACTCTGTGTTTTTCTTTTCCTTTATATAAACTGCTTTTCTGTGAAGCTGCTTTGAGACAACGTTAGTTGTAAAAAGCGCTATACAAATAAATATTGATTGATTGATTGATTTGATAATTAGCATGATGCTAATTTAATTTATGTAATGTATGTAATGCAGCTTTGTGGTCTCCAGGACAACTAAAGGGGTAAATTGTGCCAGTTTGATGGTACAAAATATCAACTAAAATGAAAATGAATAGCGATCCTCAACCTCAGCTCTAGTAATTGCTAAATGCTAGTGTTCACAGGTTATATATAAACACTAAAACCTTTGGTTCGTTCTTTCTGCCACCACACATTATCCAGGGTCACATGCTTTTAAAAGTCACCGTAAAAGTGTACAGTTCCTATTAAAAGCCTTCCACTTCATGGGTCTCTCTATTTGTTTGTTTGGATTGGGATCAAGTAATGGTTTAGCGAGACGTTCCCAGCTCTTGACATCCACTCTAAAAAACACACACCTGAATGCCTTCTCTGAAGAGGTAATTGGAGGCTTACAGTCATGTACATGCCAAAGCTTTTCAGAGTCTTGGAGCTGGCACTCCTTCATAGCATTTATCTCTAAAAAAGAACATGTGCAAGAAAATAAATGAATAAATACAGTGAAGCCAAAAAGTGTTTCAGTAGTCAGGTGACTCTAAGTGCTGGCCCTATTGGTGGGAGATCCAATCCCAGCAGAGAACATGGACGGACATTCTACCCATCCAGAAAGAGCAAATTATGATCTCTTGGATGCCACAGGCATCCAAGAGATCATAATTTGCTCTTTCTGGATGGGTAGAATGTGCTTCCGTTTTCTCTATTACTCAGTTCAAATGATGGCCAAGGTTGGCTTCTGTTTTAGCAGCAGTCTGTGAAAACGTCTGAGCTTTTACATTACATATGTCATATTATACTATATTATATGCATGAAAGCAGAGCTTGACTAGGCCACAACCTGGGAAATTCTCCACTGCGCCAGTAGAATTTGACTGGCTGAGATTCTTTGCTGCAATAATGGAGTTTGACTGGGCCACAAATTGGGAGGCTCTTTACAGTGGTAGTGGAGCTTCATAGGGCTACAAGCTAAGACATTCTTTACTGTGATAGCAGAGTCTGACTGGGCCACAACTTGGGAAATTCTTCTGGAATTTGACTGGCCTGTGAGCTGGGACACATCACAGAAATTAAGTTCGGTTGGGATGATAGATAAGTCACGTTTTCATGTGACAGTGGAGTGTGCCTCAGCACTGGGACAGTTTTCACCATGATAGTGGAGTTTGACTGAGCCATTAGCTGGGGCATCTTTCTCCATGGTACGGGAATTTGGCTTGGCCATTAACTTTTTTTCTTTTAAACACTTTTTACCACGGTAGTGACAGTGGGAGTTTGTCTGGCCAGTAAGACTACACCTATGATACTGGAACTCAGTAACTGGGACATTTTTTCACCACTGTAACAGTGTTTGACTGGGCTGATGGCTGGAACACTTTGCACAGTGTTAGTGGAGTTTGACCAGGCGGCGAGCCAGGACATTTTTCACCATGGTAGTGGAGTTTGACTAAGCCATTAGCTGGGACACTTTTCACCACAGTAGTGGAAATTGGTTGGACCATTAAATGGGACATTTTTATTTATAGTAGTGGAGTTTGACAAGGCTATAAGTCAGGACAACGTATGCAGTGGTATAGGAGTTGGACTGGGTCATTAGCTGGGACATGTTTCACAACAGGAGCGGAGTTTGACTGAGCCATAAGCCGGGACAATTTTGACAGTGGTAGTGGAGTTTGACAGGGATATGAGCCAGGACAACTTATACAGTGGTATTGGAGTTGGACTGGGTCTTTAGCTGGGACACTTTTTACAGTGGTAGTGAAGTTTGACTGGACCATGAGCTAGGACAATTTTCACAATGATAGAGGAGTTTGACTGGGCCATATGCCAGGACAACTTCTACAATGGTACTGGAGTTGGACTGGGTCTTTAGCTGGCACATTTTTTACAGGGGTAGTAAAGTTTGACTGGGCCATGAGCCGAGAAAATTTTTACAATGGTAGTGGAGTTTGACTGGGCCATGAGTGTCTTTGTGGGCTTTGGGAGACTTCACTCTTCAATGTGTAAGCACTGTTGCACTGTTCCTGATTGACTAATTAATGCATTACTTCAGCAATGGTGCAGAAACATGGCTGTGTGTTGATAAGCATATTACTGTCCATTATTGAGGAAAAGAAAACATTTGTAGTTCATCAGTCTTTTACCCTGTAGTGCACTCCTGCTGACAGGGAGTGTTGGAAACTGTCCTGAAGTTTTCTACTTTCAGGAAAACCTCTTGAACCTCCAGATGAAATGTTCTGAAGGCAAAACACTTAAGTAGAGTGAACGCAAAAAGGCAAGCACATGAAAGAATGAGCCTATTGTGGGAATTAATTATATTTGGGGGAAAAAACAAAATTAGCAGACGGGATGGAGCTGAAAAACGAGTGCTTTTCTCTCTGAGGGCTGGTGAGATTACTGAGCGATCAGAAATGAAAAGAGACGTTTTACTTGATTGCCCCGCGTGTTAGGTGTGAGCACTTGAATGAGCTCTGTGGAGAGGATGAACACTCAATAGAGAGAGAGAGAGAGAGAGAGAGAGAGAGAGGAGATAGCAAGACAGAGAGAGGAATAGGGAGAGAAGAGTGAAACAAATGTATACAAAGAGACAAAGGAAGGACGAGAAAAACGTGGGGAGATAAATAAAAAGAGGACAGAAAAAGAGACCATGAGCAAAAGATGTGTAAAGAGAAAAAGAAGAGAGACAAATTGAGAAAGGCAGAGAGGAAAGGAAGACTGCAAAGGATATAGATAAATAGAGAAAGAGTGAGAGAGAAAAAGTAGAGAAAGGAAAAACAATCAACAAGCACAAGATAGATGGAACAGAGAATGCAAGAGAGAGAGTGTGAGTGAGTAAGTGTGCGTGAGAGAGAGAAAGAAAGAGAACAGAGGAAAGAATTAAAGAGCAAGAGAAAATGAAGAGAAAAAAGGGAGAGGGAAAAGAGAGCGAAACAGAGAATGAGGGAGAAAGAGGTAAAAAGAGTGAGGGAGGTGAATGAAAGACATGTGGAGAGAGAATAAAAGAGAATTGTTGTAATTAGTGGCTTATTGAGCGTTCAGGAATGAGAAGCGACGGTGTAGCTGACTGGCTGGTGCTGGGCGGCTGCAGTGGGGGCTGTAGTCAGAGCCCTGCTGCCACTGTAGTACAGAGCAATCACACCATGCATCAAACCCATGATGAAGCACAGAGAGGGGGGAGAGAGAGAGAACGAGTGGACTGGGAGAAGACTCAGTCAGGCATGGAGAGACAGAGACTCCATCAAAGAGAGCGTGAGTGAGGGATGAAGGGATGAGCGGATGAATGATGGCAGAGCAGACACAATGCCGGAGAAGGAACTGCAGAGAGAACAGACAGGCGCTTCAGTGGAGAAAGCTGCTCTAGCAGGAAAACGAACTCACACAATAAAACTCAAACATGATTGACACAAACGTCTCAGCCCGAGAAATCCTTAGACATGAATGTGATATTAAAGTGGAATCACAATTTTTCAAAATTTCTACATAATTGCTCAATTGAGATGTCAAAGTCATTCAGGGTGGTTTGGCGTGAAATCTGATTAAGAAAGCTGATAAAGAGAGCTGGATTTTAGCACAGTGTTGGGGTTTCCCAGTGCATGTATACCCTTACTCTGACTTCTTTCAGATTTCTCAATCCATGTATACCTGTAATCTGACTTCTTTCAGATTTCTCAAACCATATATACCACTACCCTGATTTCTTTCAGATTTCTCGATTCACGTATACCCTTAATCTGAATTCTTTCAGATCTCTTAATGCATGTACACTCTTACTTTGATTTTTCTCAGATTTCTCAATGCATGTATACTACTACTTTGATTTCTTTCAGATTTCTCAATGCATGTATACCCTTACTCTGATTTCTTTCAGATCTCTCAATTCACGTATACNCTCAATGCATGTATACCCTTACTCTGATTTCTTTCAGATCTCTCAATTCACGTATACCCTTACTCTGACTTCTTTCTGATTTCTCAAACCATGTATACCTGCAATCTGACTTTTTTCAGATCTCTCAAACCATGTATACCTGTAATCTGACTTTTTTCAGGTCTCTCAAACCATGTATACCTGTAAGCTGACTTCTTTCAGATCTCTCAAACCATGTATACCCTTAATCTGACTTCTTTCAGTTCTCTTAATGCATGTACACTCTTACTCTGACTTCTTTCAGATTTTTCAGTGCATGTATACCCTTACTCTGACTTCTTTCAGATTCCTCAGCCTGCATATGTGTAAAAAACAGACTGCTGCACTAGAAATAAGCAAGCAGCATTTAACACAGCAAGTACAAGACGACAACAAAACATTTTTAGAGAAACACCGAAAACAACTACATGTCCACGGATGTCATCACGCTTTGTGCTGAGGAACCTTCTATACTTTGGTTCTAGCTGGGAGCACACTTTTCAGGTCCTGAACTTATTTTTGATGGAAATGAACCGAATGGTTCAACAGTAGATTCCTCAGTCTGCACACGTGTAAAAACAGACTGTGGTACCAGAAATGTGCAAGCATCATTTAACACAGAAAGTATGAGATAACACAACATTTTTTGAGTAGCAACTACATGCTTGATGAAATGAATTGATTTAAATATTCTTCACTTTCTAGATGGTGTAAGTTATTTTTTTCTAAAGTGACTCATTGTTTTAAACAAAAAGCTGGACCAAGAAGATTTACATTATGTTTATCATATGTATTATTTTGTGAGTTCAGACAAAAAGCAGATATCTGATCGATTCCTGATTCATATAGATCTGGTGCTTCCCATTATCTGATTACCCAAGTGAAGGAAAACACGGATTACTGACTAAATCTAATTTTTCACTGCATTTAACTATAACATACTTTTCAAATACCTCATTTGGATTTGAATCTGGATTGAATTTGGTTGAAAAAAAAAAAAAACATCTCTTACATTGTTGTCATATGTCTTGCAACTATGTAAGTGCATTTAAATTGTGCAGCCAAACAAAAACAACACCTCCAGACGTCTAAGGCTTAAAAATACCTAATAGATCCCCAATAAACTATGATAATTGAAAAACACTATAATCTGAAGGTTTTTTTTATTACTATTCAGAGAGAATTCCCTCCCATAGATGCTTATTTTCCCGAATGAGAGAAGAAACAAAATGAACTGAACAGGGAAACTCAATTTTGCTAATGAACAGGTGGATCTCCAATGTAAATACTTCTATCTATAATTAAACAGCTTCTACTGGATGCTGCAAAGCAAAAATCAGTGAACCTGCCCTCAGATCCTAATTTACACACAACAGAAATGTCAGTGTTACACTGTAGATGGTTCTTCAAAGGTTCTTTAGTAAAAGGAATGGTTTTATATAGAATCATGAACACTCATAGCCCTTTTTGACAATGAGAACCCTGGTTCTAAAATTGGTTCTGTTCAGCCTTCTGAGAAACTTGCTACTCAGGGAACCAGCCTATGTTTGCACCAGGTTTTACTGGAACCTAGGAACGTCATATCAATGTCCACAAAGGACGCTGCAGAACAGAAGTAAACAGTACAAACAAGATGGCGGAGAGCACAGATTACCAGCGAGCATTTGTGCCGTTATTCCAGATGTTTGTTTTTAGCTAAAAAGCAAGCCCAAATCGGCTCACGGTGATAAGCAGACGCAGAAGAGTTTCTTCAGTAGACCACTCAGGGTTGCCATTGTTGCCTTCTCTTTCCTCAACATCTGGCATGCCCACAGATGTCATCACAGTTTGCGCTGAGGAACCTACCATTCTTTGGTTCCACACTTTTTAGGTTCTGAACTTATTTCTTCCACGTTGGTGGAAAAGGGCTATCAGAGAACCATTAATATCCTTAAATTGTTCTTTGTATGGTGAAACAGTTCAGTAGATAGATGGAGAATGTGTTATAAATGGTCCTGCATGGCACAAAAAGGGGTCTGCTATTGTTACAAGCTTGACATGGCAACAACAGGAGAACCAATTTCGGTGCTATACGGAACCAATGCTTTTAACGTATATGGAACCATATACAACACATTCTCCATCAGTCTGAAAAACCTTTTCACCATGCAAAGAACCATTAAAGCATGCACATGGCTCTATATAGAACTTGAACCGTAGCCTTTAAAGAACCCCTGGAGCACCATTTTTGAGAGTGTATACTATGAATAATACCACTCGTTTTCTATAACAAGTCATTCTGTCCTTTTCTTCTTTTCCAAAATTGTTACAAAAATGGATTAACATTTTGGAACAAGACTCTTGAACTGTTCATTTCAGCCTGTAGTCTTTTGGATCATAACGTCGCTAAAAGCATTCCGCCCATTCCTCTGTGCAGAGTTTCTGCCGGGCTAGTTAGGGACCAATGGTGGACTGCAACCTGGAGATCTCCCCACAGATTCTCAATGGGGTTAAAACCTGTTAAGGACTCTGACTAGACCACTCAAGGACATCAATTTTCTCCATCTTAAGACAGGCCCTAGCTTTGGCAGTGTGCTTTTTGTCGATGTCCCACTGAAAAGGCACCAGCTGTCTGGCAGGCTCTTATGCAAGATCTCTCTGTACTGTGAACCATTCGCTAGATTTACAGCAGGGATGCGGTTACCTGACTGAGCTGAAACTTGGATTCAAACTGCACAAAAAGCTCCACTTTGTTCTCATCAGACCCTCAGACTTTCTGCCACACTCTGGAAAGTCCTTCAAGTCACATGTTCTTTATGAGCAAGAATACGTCTCCTAGGGTGACCTGTCCTGGGCAGTGTAGCTGTGGACTGAACTAAGCCACACAGTTGCTGATCTTCTATAAACCAAGTGAACTGGTAAGGTGGCATATTGCACAGGTCAAACTGAGCTTTATGCTGACTAATTGCATTGGGGACTTTTAAGATCTCGCAAGTGTGCTATGATGTTTAGGTAAACTGTTTAGTTTCGTGAAACTTTTCGCTGTTGACTTGATGTGATTTCTACTATACACTTACAGGAAATGTGGGAGCCAAAGTGCTTTGGACATGTATGTATAAGGTTTATGGGGAATAGCAATAACAAAAACAGAAAAAAGATTTGTTCCTTCTTTGTTATTAGCTTTATCATGATCATTTTTAGTGTACTGTCACTTTAATACCGGAGGTCTGCACGTTTATGCTTGGTGGTGTTCTTACTGTGTCGCTGTTTGTTGTAGGAATAACTTAGCTTTAGACTTACTCTTGTTAAAAGTGGATTGGGTTTTACCTGAACATTCCGGAATAAACCCTTTGGTCCTGTGGAAGTTTTCTCCTTCTACGAATGCACACGAGTCAAGGAGGGGCTTCGCGCCCATTTAGCTCCCACAGGAAAACCTACTTGATACTTGAAACACACTTTCTGATAAAATAAAACAAGTCTAACAAGAAAACCAAAAAAACCTACTGAACCAGGTTTATAAAGCTTGGCAGTACCAGTGCTATACCACACCAATGTGCTGACAGGTGAAGAGCTATCAGTGATCAGTGCCTTTTAATGTGGTAGTATTTCCATCGGGGTTCTAGGCAAGAGCCTATTTAAATCCTTGTGTAAGTGAGGTCATATATCGTCTGTGTCTAAAGACAAGCATGTATCTAGGTAGGTGTGACATCATGAGACACGCAAATGTTTCAAGTTTCATGCTCAGCTGCCCATAAAAAAGCAATTTGAGCAGGTGGAAGAGTTTGAGAGGGTTCATGTTGTAGGGCTCCAGGATGCAGGATGGTATTGAGTGTATTCAGCTCTATACTGGTCATGCAGAAAGTATCATAGCACGCTATTGGCAGCAGTGAATAAATATAGTGGCTGAGAAGTGCAAAACAAATTAACATTTCAGAAAACAAAATTACAAAAATAAACACAAATTTACAAATGAAAGAATAAAAAATTACAGTCAAGAAAACAAAATTACAAAAGCAAAAACAAATTAGCAAGACCCGAAACACTTTTATCAGTACGGAAACAATTTTACAAACTGCAAATTCTGACATGAAGGGGAGGTCTAACACACAGGAAGTGCTTGTCACTGACCCTTGTCAATCAAACTGTTTGGCGGTGGTAGAGTGGGTGGAGGTTGGGATGGTGACGACGCTAAAGCATGATTTGTCCATTTTGTGGCACGCGTTTTATCCAGCTGACACGCTTCTGTTTTTCCTGTGGAAGGTCTTTAGAGTTTTTAAAAGAGCAGACGGAAGAAACAGACGAACAGGCGACTCTGAACCACGTGGAGTTGGTTATAAACCACCGCTTATCCACTATAGCTAGCATTACAGCCCACGTACCTTCCTTAACATTTCCAACTCCAAGTGGTTTAGACGTCGCCTGTTCGTCTCTTTCTTCGAAACTACGAAATTGACAAGGGTTCGCAACAAGCACTTCCTGTGTGTTGGACCCGCCCTTTCCGTCAGAATTTGCAGTTTGTAAAAGTGTTTCGGTACTGATAAAAGTGTCTCACGTCTAGTAAAATTTTTTTTGCTTTTGTAATTTTCTTTTCTAAAATGTTCATTTGTTTGGCAGTTCCCAGCCACCGTAGATAAAAGAAGGATGAACCACATGAAGGATGTGGGAGACCTACACAAATCATGTAGAGGGAGAACCAATGGATTTTCATAATAGAGTGACCCGAGACAGACATTTAGCAAGCAGTGATGCCCTCCACAAGTCATCCTGCTATTGCCAGCACCATTGACACAGGACACACGTAGGCAGACCATTACAGTGACTGCCCTTAACACCACTTCAACCTCGCCATAGACCGCAACGGTGTCATGCCAGACTGTGATGGAGTGGCTCAGAATGGCAGCGGGTCATCTTCAGTGACGAGTCCTGCTTTTGTCTTAGTGGAGACGACCAGCGAATCCGTGTGTGGAGGCACCGTGGTCAGCACCAAGATGAACGGTTTGTTGTCACGTGTCACACGTCCAGAAGGCCTGGTGTCACTCCACCTCCACCCCTACCGCACCACCTGCAGGAACTGTGTGAGAATATTCAAGCTGCATGGGATGGATTATCACAGGACACCATTAAGAACCTCTACAACTCCATGCTGAGACGTCTGGCATGATGCATTAGCAAAGAAGGCCGCCCAACGCCGTACTGAGAGACATGGTAAACCTGGTGCTGTGTTTTATAAATCTGTTCTGGTTTCTGATCTCACTGCCTTCCACCTCGTATGGCTCATTGTATGTCATTTTCTCTGAAGACTTTAGCACAGTAAATACAACATGATTTGATTCTCAGTCAAAATATAAAAACCTTCCAAAGGATGATTCTCTACAGAACTAGAGCGATTAGATCAGATGGACTGTATCGAAGCTGTTGGTGTAAGACTGCCTGATTTCTGCCTGAAGGTCCTGTTCGTTACAGTGCTGTATCAGACACAGTGAAGTTCTCCTAAATACCTTTCACAAAGAACAATTACGAACCATCTTTATCAACACATTTAGCACATGCTGAAAACATCTACACCTGCAAGCTCTCACAGCCCAGCGAATGGAGAGCGCTGCAGCATCCCTCCGCCTCACCAGGGAAATATTTTTAGATGTGCTAAGTGCTCCAGAGAAACGAGCCTTTCGAGTTTTAGCTGCTTTATGATGAGAGAGGATCCGTTTCACACAGAGGGAGAGATCCAGCAGACTTGTTACATAGGACCAGTCGGAGTTTCGGTGGGTTTGTTGTAAATTGTTTCACAGTCCCACTCACTGTACATCCCTCTGTGCATATGTATAATAATAACATAAATAACAACAAATGTTATTTATTTATTCATGTATTTATTTATTTATTTGTTTGTTTGTTTGTTTATTGTGAAAACCAACAGCAAAAATATTTTGTGCATTTCAATTAAAAAAAAAACCATAACAATAAAAAAAAAAAAAAATATATATATATATATATTTGACACTTGACATCTGGGAATGCTATTGAAGACATTCAAACAATAAAATAATATTTCAGTTTGGATTATTTTAGGAAGTTAGTTAGGCAGATTTCCTCATATTTGAAGCTACTTACAGCCTCCTGAGATACTTCAACACAAGGACATCTAAAACATACTCAGATAATCAAATACTATTCTAATAGAAATAGACTAATGTCAAATATTTGGTATATTTAAAATAATACCCACATTTAATGTGCTTTCATTCATAATGTACCCTTTCCTAAGTTCTAGATGAGTGCAGTCCTGATAAAGGCTTTTATTATGTAATTGGTGGTGTGTGAGGAGTGGAGGTGGAAAAACACTCATGACAAACACTCTCCACATCCGTCATCTGATTACGAGTGGTTTATTCACTTAAATCCAACCTTCAGCTCCATATACAACAGAGAGAGAGGGGGAGGAATAAGAGAGAGAGGTAGAGAAGTCAAGGAAGAAAAAAGTGAGAAATTATTAAAAAAAAGAATGAGACTAAATAGAGAGAGATGTAGAAATGTGGAGAGAGAGAGGGAGAGAGAGAGAGAGAGAGAGAGAGAGAGGGATAGAGAGAGAAACAAGACAGAGAGAGAGAAAGAGAGCAAAACAAATTGTTGAGATTGTTGAGAGAACCAGACAGAGAGGTACAGAAGTCAAGGAAGAAAAAAGAGAAAAATGAAAGAAAGAGAATGAAACTAAGAGAGAGAAATTTAAATGAAAAGAGAGAGAGAGAGAGAGAGAGAGAGAGAGAGAGAGAAAGAGGGAGAGAGACAAAGACAGAGAGAGCAGAAAGATAGCAAAACAAATTAGTAAGAGAGTGAAAGAAAGAGGCGGAGAGACAGAGAGAACAGTGAAAGACAGCAGAAAGAAAGTGACACGCTAAAAGAGAGAGAGAAAACAGAGAGGGAGAGAAAGAGTCCTCCTCTATCTCTGCTGCGTCTGCGAAGGAACTGGTGGGACGGTGGAGTTAAGTCTGTTTAAACAGCACTGTGTACTCCAGACCCCCCAAACACAGCGGCCCCCCGCTCCCCTGTGTCTGTGTGTGTTAGCTGTTCTAAAGCAGTCACTCCTGTTACGCTTGCGATGCAGTGTGGCCACTCCACATACTCACACACATCCGGAGCGCACGGGGGACGTGTTCCAGTTTGATTTGCAAATTGTGCTCTCGAGACCGAGTCTCGCCTGCTACATAACCAGCAGCTAGCCGCACTTCAAACACTCCAGATCTGCGGCCAGCGTGAGGGAGAAGAGCTTTCTCAACACGCTCTCCTGTTCATCTGAACCTAGCAGAGGGCCTTGTCTTCTACAAAGTCAGAGCAAAAACTACATCAGAGTGAGATTTGTAGGTGCTGAGATTAGAGATAAGACGGGCTAAGTGTATATCAAGGGTCTTAAAGTGGAACTCCACTGATTACTCAAAAATGAAGGCATAATTAAGTCAATTCAACTGACATTATGCAAAAAGTACCTTAAATTAACGCCCTGTGATGGGATGGCGGCCTGTCCAGGGTGTTTCCTGCCTTCCCCCAAATGAGCAATGGGATTGGCTTATTACCCAGAAGGATGAGCGACTCAGAAATCCTTAAATTAGCAGCTTCAAAACGATTTTGATGGTACTCTGACTTATAACATGGAGAACACTGTCTCTGTCGATGCCGCTCTGGGCCTGGAACGCCTGCTGCAGCGCTATGTACCTTTGGAGAAGCACGAACATCACACATCAGCAACTATGGGTAGCTAGCTTTGTATTCCCAGCATTGACTTTTAATACATAAGACACAAGCTGTGAAGAGACAGAAGACTCATAGTTGTTAATGTGTGATGTGTGTGGTTCTCCAAAAGTGCTCCTCCTGGCACACGCACTCCAGGCACTCCAGGCCCAGAGTGGCAATGACAGAGACAATGTTCTCCCTATTATAAGATAGAGTACGCACATCACATCAACAACACTGGGTCTTCAGCTAGTCATAAAAAGAAGCTAGCTAGCTTTGTATTCCCAGCACAGACAAGAGACCGAAGCAAGGAAAGGAAGAAAGGAAAGACCTTGTCGAAAGAAGCAAGGAAGAGGAAATATCGGACAAGAGTAAATCTCAGACTGGCTTTTAGTCGTTGGCGAGAGCTAAAAGAGATAAGACAGTTTCACTACTAAAGGAAAACAATGAAAATCTGACACCCGAGTGTTCATCCCTCATCCCTCCAGTTTAGTAGTTAACCAAACAGTCCTCTAAATTCAGGCCTGTTTCAGGCTGCATGCAATGAAATAAATACCATACCACGTCAGGAATGCTTGGTCAGTCTTTGTCCTAGCGCCAACAAAAGCCTTAGAAGGTTTGAAGCTCCTGTGATCTGAAAATCCTATAATACTACTCAAACATGGAAGTGCACATAGTTCCTTCTCCTCTGCTGTTGTCTTCACTGGTCTTCCGACTACCCCAGGAGAATCCGAAACCCTTTCATGTGTATATGCTTCATGCAAACATCTGGACGCTACAGATAACACTTAAGATTTTCGTTCTGCACGCATCAAAGCAACTTAAATCACAAGTGTAATCTGTAGCATCCAAATATGTGAAATGCGTGAGCGTACAGGGGAGTCCGATTCTCAACAAACACAGATGCCCAGCTGACCATGAGGTCCTAAAAACACAATCTGTTTTTACAACAGTGGTGTAAAATTGAATTACGTGCTGCAACTGCTGGGAGAACCCAAGAGCACAAAAATACCTATTATCACATAATCCTGATGTAAACGCGTTCATTCACAGAGTGGTTTGCTGTTCTAGACAGGCTTACAGAATTGTTCAGAGTGGTGGTGATAGGCACCAGATGTCCACCTCTAAAAGATCCATCACAGACTCTATTACAGTGTTTTATGAATACACCGCCTGCGGGCCGAAACACTGTTGTACTGTAGTTTTGAGAAGATTTTCATGATTGAGAGGTCCATGCAGGGCACTGTAAGGCAAAACTGTCCCCCCAAAGTCCCCAGATATCAGTATTCCATATACCGTAAAACTCAGAAAACTCAAGTAGCGTCACTGGCTGTTTGGAGATCAATGTTTGGCACTGGCGGTTTGGAAATAAAGGGTCTATATTTGTGTTGTAGACTTGGTGGCCCCTGGTTCTATTCCCCACCACTATGAAGAACATTTGAACCATTTCGCACCATCTCAACCACTAAATTGCCCAGAAACTTTGAAATATCGTTTTAATATGCTTATTAGCAGAGGCTGGACAGAACAAGAAACTGGTACAGGCTTGTTGGAGAGTCTAGGGAGAATATGCCCTGGATGTTCCTTCCTGGATCATTCTGTGGTGGCCTGGGCCCATTTAGAACCTCAAATGCTTTCATACTGAAGGAGGTGAGATGGTTGTCACTCTGTTTGCGCTTTAAACAGGTTGCCATCTGCTCTTCACACAATACGTGGAGACAACAACACTGTTGAAGGTTTCACACCCACCACAAACACGCTATGATCTCCAAAATAGAAGTGCTAGATATCTTCACTCTCATGAGGGCGGCAGAAAGAGCTGTTGTTGTATGTAAATGTTGAACAAACAGCTCCCTGGTTCATTCACGGTGGAGGAAAAATCGAGTTTGATCACATCACGTTGACATGGATAACCTTGAGGAAAGGGTATTGCGGAGCGATAATAGCTGCTCTCGGTTCTGGAGGGAAAAAAAGGAAATATGGCTGCTTTAGAACTACACACCTGCACACCTGCTTAGATCTTTGACTTCTGGGCTTCTAATATGCCCTTTCTTAATATCTAAGCATGCCTGGAAGGCTCGGTTTCACTTCACAGTGTCCTTGGCCTTCAATGGAACCAACTTTATTCTGGACTCAGTTAGTACCGTCTGTCGTGCCCTCAAGATGCTTCTCTTCAAAGAGTACTTAACACCTTTCTGCAGGTCCACTTAAGTTGGAATTCCAAGGATTTGTCTATGGTACATGCAGTCACGTCCATATATGACAGTTGGTGATCCTGCCTCTGTACATCACCATCAAGGCTTTTAATGAGGAAGTAGTAATTGAAGTGTAGACTCTAATTGTGTAGGCTTTAATTCAAAGGGTTTAGCAAAAAAATGGCATTAACTGTTTAGGAATTACAACCAATCTTTGCCTTAGTTCCTCCATTTTCACAGGTCTCAAAGGTATTCAAACAAACTAGCAATTAATAATAGTAGGATTATTTTAACACTTGGATGCAAATCCTTTGCAGTCAATGATTGCCTGAAGTCCAGAACCCATGAAGATTACCAAAAGACTTTCTTGCCATGAGATGTTTTGCCAGGCCTTCACCGTCAGGAGGGTTTTTCTGCCTACAGTTTCATCTTCAGTTCCATTTCTATGCTTTCCATCTGTACTATGAAGTACCGTCTTATCAGGTTTGCAGGATTAGACTGAATTGGAGCATAGTATGTAGAATGTACGGCTCCACGGACATCAGAATTTATGCTGCTACTCCTATCAACAGTCACACCATCAATAAATACCAATCAGCCAGTCTCATTGGCAGCCATACATGCCCATGCCATAACACTACCTCCACCATGTTTCACAGAGGAGGTGGTTTGAGCCCTTCCTTGCCCTCTCCATACTCTTCTCTTCCTATCATTCATACATAGTACAAGTAAGCTGGCTGTTGTATTTTCATGAATGCATTTATTAATTGATTGTAATCTTTGACAAGGATATTCTAACCTCTAGAATCTCCTGGGCTAGATGTTGATGAAGGTTTTTTTTTTTTTCTTCGGTATGGCAAGAATTCTGTAACGTGCCAAATTCTCGATTGTACCCAATACTTGGAATCAACATCAGATGTCTTACCTCCATGTTATGAAATAATGAGGGAACAGGCTACAACTGCCCATGAACAGTTGGAGGTCGGTCAAATGTCCAAGTAGTTTTAAGGCTGTGAAAATGGAGGGATTTGCAAAGCATCATCAGTGACTAGCTCATGTCACCTCGGCTTTCATCACATGACTGTCAACTGGGAAAAAAATCTGAACTTGTGCAATTCCTAACCCCGATTCCTTTTTACATTGGAGGTCTTATAAATGTTGAATCCAAGAACTGGCTTTGTTGCTATATTAGCAGCTCTAAACACATATTATGAATAATGTGCGAAGTAGATTAATGACCAAAACGAGGTGATTTTACATAACGCAGACCCAACATCCATTCAGGAACTGCTGTTTAGATCAAGGCCACTATGCCGAGAATAAAGATGAGTTTCACTGAATCCGTTTGCTTCAATGAAATTATCTAAGGACGACTGATAAATCTGACATAAAGCGTTACATTAACCAGCGAGTGTGATTCGTATTGGCAGAGATGGAAAGAGGAGCAGTTGCTGAAAGGCTCTAAAGCGGTGGTATAAAATGCCTGACAAAATGTAGGCCCATATGTTCTCATGCCTCATGTTTACAGCCAGTCTGATTCAAGCAGATGTAACACATACTTCAGTTTGATTGATTACTTTCTGTTTAGAGAACACTGCTTTCATTAAAATCATCTTTAACTCATCTGCCAGCAGATGTGTAATGAAAACAAGAGATACTCTTTCCTCTGCTTACCTGCCATGTTCAGTAGAGTTCTACATTTATTGATTTGATTCCATTTTGGAATGTTTTATTATTAGAGTTGATTATATTATTGATCAATAAACACTGCACACATTTTTGTTAAAATGACTCCCAGTAAAATGTCTATACAGTCCACTTTCAGAGACCACACTTTGCTTATTTACACTCATCATCAAAAGAACAGTTGCAGAAACAGTTGCACCCAGAACCGCCAGGAATGAAACTTGGTGGGTAGGTTTGACATCGTGACACCCAACGGCCACGATTGCAGACGTTCTGTGAGCAGCGATGCCCTCCATCAGTCATCCGATGGCGTACTGAGAGACACTACTTCTGTATGTGTAGCTCAGTAAATATTGCCCATATCAGTCTAAATGTATCATCATTTATCGTTCCTGGTAACCTTTATCTTCCTTCCCAATAGCTTTACAATCAGACACATCCGTCTGGGTGCAACTATCCAGTCAATAGAGCAGATATAGGTGCAGTATAGGAGCCTGGAGACTGTTATATCTGAAATCAACAGCTCAACAAAGGCACCCCTCTCACCAGCGCTCCTTTAGAAGCTCCCCAAACTCCCCAAATTCGTGGAAGTGCATTGCCAAGACGGAAACTTGTTTTCTCGTTCTTTTCTTTTTGTATCTTCGTTGCCATAAAAACCCTTCACAAAACCCTTTGTCCATTATACGGACAAACATTTATTAAGGATAACAGTGTTTGGCCTAGATAAAGGAATAAATAAGTGCTGTCTGGTCTGCTGGGTAAAAGCACAGACAGACTTTAATCACCGCATCAAAGGCGGACTCTCATATGAAGGGAATACTGTGTTCCGTGCTCGTTTGAAGTTTGCTCCCCCTAAGCAGGCAGCAATACTGACAATGACAAAAGCACGGTGTAATATCATATGAATTATTTCTAGCCCAATCCACACAGCATCTGTGTTTGTGGGTATAAGACAAAATACTTTATTATGATTTGAATTGGATGAAATCTGATGTTACTGTTGTGTGCAAGAATAAACAGTACAGTGGGAGCCAAATCAATACAAAGCACCCAGAGACACGGCAAGAATCTATAGCTGGCAAGAGCCGCACTACAGCTTACTGTAGACTATAAGGAGAATGAATTAAAGGACAATGACGTCCCTTTGGCGGAGATACGGACTCCAGAACTTTGCAAATTTGTACCCGACTTGGGCACACCTTAGGGAGGGCGGGAGACTCTTGAGAAACAGTAACCACTTTTGGGGGGATTATTGGGGATGGATTGTTATTTTTTTTCTTCATTTGTCAGCCAATAAGTGCAAAAGGAAGAGGGACATAGCTGATCTAGCTCTCTTCAAATCGTCCTTAAAATGAGGAGAACAAATTGCTCAAAAGACAAAAATGCTTCATCGGAGAAAAAGGACAACAAGCTGAAACATAACATTAGCAAGGCAGTGGATATCTAGATACCTACTCTCAGTTTGACTTCTTTTCTCTGGCTGAAAGGGTAAAGAACTTCTCTCTGCAGTCCATTTTATTCTGAATAAAGATACAACCGCCACTTTCTTTATATTTCAATGACCAAGGTAAGAGTTCCACTAATGCTAGATTGGTTGCATTCATTAGCCTATACATCATTGGCTAGGCTAGCAGTCAGGACTGGTTGACACCACAGGGATTCCCAGTGGCCGTGGGTTTTATTCGTGTAATGCATACTTGGTATTAAAGTGAGAGAACACTGAGGAAGGAAACGCTAATAAATGGTGAATTCTTAAATTCTTAAATATAGGGATATAATGCTGCATATCTTTGCTATATGAGGAGCATCTTTATACTTTAGAAACACATCTCATTTACAATTTTTTTTCTTTCAAGAACAATCTTTAAGAGAAGTTCGGAAAGGCTATGAAGTATTTATACATTACTGGACTGTTATCTTGAAATCATGAATTATTTGTATTATTTGATCTCAGGATAAGTCGTGAGCCTGAAAAACGTTTATTATTTTGAAATCACAAGATCACAAAAAAAAAAAGTTGTCCTGAGACCACAAGATAATTATTGATCTCAAGAAAACAACTTTGGCTAACTTGAGATCACAAGACAATTTGTGATCCTGAGTAAACAACTTTTGTTATCCTGAGACCACAAGAAGGATAAACATTGATCTTAAGATAACAACTTTGGTTATATTGAGATCACGAGACAAATAATTTGTGATCCTCAGAAATAAAAAAATTGTTATCCTGAGACCACAAGACAAATAAACATTGATCTTAAGATAACAACTTTGGTTATATTGAGATCACGAGACAAATAATTTTCGATCCTGAGAAAACAGCTTTTGTTATCCTGAGACCACAAGGCAAATAAGTTGTAATAATCAGAAAACAACTTTCATTACCAAAATCACAAGACAAATAAGTTATGATCTTAAGAAAACAACTGTTGTGATCTTGAAATCAGATAACTGTACTGTCTGTACTCTAATCTCCAGGGAATGAAACATGGTTCTTTAATAACATTGCACCCTTCATTGAAACCTTTATTTTGTAGCAGGTTAGTGCAGCAGCCTAGGCCAAACCAAGAACCAAGAAAAGGCATGTGAGCACGAATCGGAAATAAGAGGTTTGCGGGCACGAGCATGACACCTGAATGATTCTGACTGACAGCTACCTTTACTCGCTAAAAGGTTAAACACAATTCGCTCAAAACAGCAGGAGCACCGCCTGACCCAGTCAACAAACACTCATTTACATATGGAGTCATATTGAGTTCCTGTCAAAACCCTGATGTACGTCCCGATCAGGTTATTTATAGAGCTTGTGTTGGAATCGGCAGAAACAAACCTCGTTCTGCCTGAGCAGACTTTTAACATTAAAGTTTCTAAACATCAATGTCGGCTTCAATACGGTCGCCTGCTACTGTTTGTAGCCATGTACCATATTTATCAAGTTGTATAGTTAACATTATGCCATAAAATGTCAGGAGATCAACAACTCAACACAGTTTGAAGTGTATGATGATTTAGGTATCCAGTTAGCACAATGCTAATGAGTTCTTAAATGCTTCTATGGCTTGTTAGCCACATTAGCCTCCACAAACGAAACTTTCAGATGCCAAACATGTGGTTGCTAATCAACTACACTAAAAAGACACAAACCATGAACAATAAAATCTGTACATTTAATTTTTTTGTTGAAGTGTAATATTTAATATCCAGACCGAATTAGTCAGACTGCAAGGACAGCACCTCCTAAAGCTTTCTAAATCAACAGTGAAAGTCATAAATTTAGTCAGCAGATGTGGCCTTCATGTCTGGGAGGGCGCTTTATTTATTATTTATTTTGATCATTTATTGCAAATAATTTAACCATTTTTTCTCTTAAAATGCAAATCCGCCCTTTTTTTGAGGTCACTCAGTTGAATTACAGATTTTTTTTCTTTAACATCATCGATAAAATATTTTTTATTTAAATGGGTATGATTATTTGAAAATGAAATCAAACATACACACATCATCAAAAGAATAGTTGCACAAATAGCTGTAATTCCCAGATGGAATTACCCAACAGGAATGAAACTTGGTGGGTAGGTTGGACATCAGAAGACATGAGAATGATTCAAGTTTCACGCTCAGCCGTGCATGGGACGTAAGCAAGAACGGACCTTATCGCTGTACCTGACTGACCCAACAGCCACGATTGCAGACATTCAGTGAGCAGTGATGCCTCCAGGAGTCATCCTGTTAGTGCGAGCACCATTGGCAGATGACTGCACAACACAGGGCTACATGCCTGCAGCCCGTTATGACGACTGTTCTTAACACCTC
>CM067496.1:1486313-1500088 GCA_034552555.1 Semaprochilodus insignis | reverse complement strand
ACACTCACAAACAGGCTGTAAATCAGCTGAGTGGTGCTTGTCAGAGGCTACCTCAGGCCGCATGAACTGTAATCAGAGCATTTTTTCTGGAAAGAAGATTGAAGGCCGCTGGAGGTGCAGTCAAGCAGGAAGGAAAGTTTCCCCTGCCTGTTTATAACACATTCTCACTAGAGCTGCACAATGTGCCGCTCGTGAATCATTACTGCAGTACTGGTCTATACCAACTAACCAATCACCGTTTATTACTCTGTGTTGTGAGCTTTATGACCAATCACAGTTCCAGATGAGGATTCCATTACACCAGTTTAACCACATTACACCAGTTTAACCACATTACACCAGTTTAACCAGCATTACATCACAGTTTAACCAGCATTACACCACAGTTTAACCTGCATTACACCAGTTTAACCACATTACACCAGTTTAACCACCATTACACCAGTTTAACCACATTACACCAGTTTAACCAGCATTACACCAGTTTAACCACATTACACCAGTTTAACCAGCATTACATCACAGTTTAACCAGCATTACCCCACAGTTTAAACACCATTACACCACAGTTTAAACACCATTACACCAGTTTAACCAACATTACATCACAGTTTAACCAGCATTACACCACAGTTTAACCAGCATTACACCAGTTTAACCAACATTACATCACAGTTTAACCAGCATTACACCAGTTTAACCAGCATTACACCAGTTTAACCAACATTACACCACAGTTTAACCAGCATTACACCACAGTTTAACCAGCATTACACCAGTTTAACCAGCATTACACCACAGTTTAACCAGCATTACACCACAGTTTAACCACCATTACATCACAGTTTAACCACCATTACACCAGTTTAACCACCATTACACCACAGTTTAACCACCATTACACCACAGTTTAACCACCATTACATCACAGTTTAACCAGCATTACACCAGTTTAACCACCATTACACCACAGTTTAACCAGCATTACACCACAGTTTAACCAGCATTACACCACAGTTTAACCACCATTACACCAGTTTAACCACCATTACACCAGTTTAACCAGCATTACATCACAGTTTAACCAACATTACATCACAGTTTAACCAGCATTACACCACAGTTTAACCAGCATTACACCACAGTTTAACCAGTATAACACTATAGTTAGGTCTGACCTCGCAGCAGCATTGGCTGATAAGTGTTTAGCATATTCAACTGAGAGCAACCACAACCATCTGTTGAGTGTAATCAGAATTAATCAAAATATTCAGAATTGATTGGTAAGAAAAGAACCATAACAAATAACCTCTAAACAGCAAGTGATCCAAATGAGTACCAGCAACAAAACCAAATCACTTGCAGTGTAATCAACATGCTGAGGTTCTCCCTCAACAAATACTGTGGCCCCCTGACCTTTTGTTGAAACCTGGTTAAACTAGCCAAACATGGATGAGGAGAAGCTAATCCACTAGGTGGAGAAAATAGAGCTGTATTTGAGTTTTCCTCCTAAGTCTCTGTGATTTGATGTTGTTCTTTCTAGCTGCACTTGTGTAAGGATTGGTTTATTGGTTTGACCTCAGATTGTTTTTTTTTTTAAAGTTGACAGCTATGTGATGTTGATGTCGATGGCAATTGTCGACGAACAATTTCTATGAATCGGATATTCGTAATGCATTATTAGTGCATTCATAAAGATCTATGAAGCATTCATAATGTTTTATAATACTTGACATAAGCCTTTGTAACTGTACATAAATGCTCATAATCACACACAAACTGGTATGACATTGCATTATAAGGCTTCATAGCACAAAGAGATATAATACGTTAAAATATATTTATAGATTTTATTTTTAATGTTCTTAACCATATCATAAAGCTTAATACATCTATTCAGATTAATGCATTAATTCATAGAGCTTATTAGATGTTATGTACACCTTCAAAATCATTTCATTTTGAAGACACTGAAGAACATTACAATATGAGAGTGGCCTCACTGTGGATCCTTATGAAGCATTATGCAAATGAGAACTACATTCATTTCACAAAAAATATATACATTATAATGCAACATGTCACCTATGCTATGAAGCCTTTTACTGTTGTGCTATACTAGTATATGTGTGTGATTATGAATGTTTAGGCAAAGTTTCAAAGGCTTATGTCTAGTATTATAAAGCATTATAAAGACTTTATACCCACTCACAGAAGTGCTACGACTGCAGAAGAACTGTGAACCATGACCTGATGAAGAGTGATTTGGTAAGCTGGGAATGTTGGTTCTGTCATCCCGCTGCTCTTCATGTTCACTCAGGTATGTTGACGATGGAGCAGGGGGGCGCTGACTTCTCAGGGAGCCCTCATGTCTTTGTTAGCTTCTGGCTCTCCCTTTCAGTTCTGCTGTAATAGCCGGGCCTGCCGGAGTCACTGCTGCACTCTGTTAACACCATATGGTGTGTTCAGATCTTCTGTCAGAGCTAACAGTCTGTCTGTTCTCTGTGCCTGAGCTGAACTGCTGCCCATCCTGTGTGGTCTGATGCTGTTGCTACATCTGCTCTGACTGGGTGCCACTGCTTGCCTTTAACCACCACGGAGCTCCTGGCTGTCCTGCAGTGTGGAAGCTTGGCCTGCGTCCTGCTGACCCATCCGATGACCCAACTACTTAATTACAGACCAATCAGACATGTATTCCTCTACCTTACAAAACACTGAACACTCCTTTCCTTTGCTTGTCTTGTTATCTGGTGTTGATCCGAGGAGGATGGGTTCCCCTTTTGAGTCTTGGTTCCTGTCGAGGTTTCTTCCTTTTGAGCTGAGGGAGTTTTTCCTTGCCTCTGTCGCCCTGGGTTTGCTCACTGGGGGCTCGGACACCAGATTCTTTGTAAAGCTGCTTTGTGACAACATCTGGTGTAAAAAGCCCTATATAAACAAATGTTACTTGACTTGACATGACCTGGCGGAGCGATTGGTTGGAAGGCGAAATAATTCACTTTTGTCTCTCCTTTATGAAAGCTGTGTCACCGGCGTGGCTACATAGTTACTGATGCTGCGTCATTATCACAGCATCTGCAGACAGATGTGTGGTGATGTCTGTACCCACATTTGGATTTAAACACAAATAACAGATGCAGGCAATCGTCTCATAAGATCTCATTTGAGCAGCAAATCAGATCTGCCTGAAGTCTGAACACAGCCCAAGTTGGCAGTGTCATAATTGCGTGATCAGTGACTAGTTTCATGTCACTGATCAAAGCTTAAAACGTCATCACCATGCAGTAAAGTCAACAAGTCAACTAGTCTTTGCCGCCTCTTGTATACAGCTCTGCATCACTGGAGCCTCTTTTGTGTCGTCACAACCATCATCAAAGAAACTGTGGCATGGTCTCAGCAATACTCTCAATTTTGCATAGTCTACAGTGAGATTTTGGCATGGCTGTGCTCATCTCCAGCAGTCTGTCTATAGGCTGATTCCCAAATAAAGCTGCTCTGTAACTGTATCTGTACATGCAGCCCTAAGCGGTTTACATACATAGTACAATAAAGTTGAGGCTGGCAAACTTAACGCAGTACACCTTTACAGCCACAATTTTTTAGACACCATTATTGCATTGCCATCTTTAATAGCCTCACTACATTGGTCAATGCTTGTGTGAGAAATATGCATACATCAATAAGCAGCAGCTTGGTGGAGATCCAGATCCCCCTCAACAGTCTCCACTGTAACAAGAATCCACTGTATGGATAAGAGCAAGAGGCTACGATCACAGAGTAGTTGTGTATTTACTGTACATATGATATACACTCACCGGCCACTTCATCAGGTACACCAACCCCTATGCTCATTGCCCATTTCATGAGCTCCACTTACCATATAGAGGACTTTGTAGTTCTACAATTACAGACTGTAGACCATCTGTTTCTCTGCATACGTTCGTACTCACCTATGACCCTGTTCTTCAATGGTCAGGAGCACAACAGGACCACCACAGAGCGGGTATTATGTGGGTGGGGGGTCATTCTCAGCACTGCAGTGACACTGACGTGGTGGTGGTGTGTTAGTGTGTGTTGTGCTGGTGTGAGTGGATCAGACACAGCAGTGCTGCTGGACACCTCAGTGTCACTGCTGGACTGAGAACCATCCACCAGCCAAAACTATCCAGACAACAGCGTCCTACATGCAGCGTCCTGTGACCACTGATGAAGGACTACAGGATGACCAGCACAAACTCTGCAGCAGCAGATGAGCTGTCGTCTCTGACTGTACATCTACAAGGTGGACCAGCGAGGTAGGAATGTCTAATAGAGTGGACAGTGAGTGGACACAGTGTTTAAACACTCCAGCAGCACTGCTGTGTCTGTTCCACTCACACCAGCACAACACACACTAACACATCACCACCACGTCAGTGTCACTGCAGGGCTGAGAACGATCCACCACCTACATAATACCTGCTCTGTGGTGGTCCTGTGGGGGTCCTGACCATTAAGGAATAAGGTAAAAGGGGTATGCAGAAAAACAGACGGACTACAGTCTGTAATTGTAGAACTACAAAGTGATCCTATATGGTAAGTGGAGCTGATATGCAAAATAAGCACACCAGGAAAACAGTTTCCCAGTACATTGCAAAGCATATCACAACTGTTTTGTAGAACTATGAGATTTTGCTCCTATCATGCAAACCTGAGTGTGCAAACACAACTTCCCGCCAATTTTCGTCTACTTCAAACACATCTGATTAATACTGAGGCAGGAAATTAATGGTAGTGGAAAGCTCTCTCTTTGTAGAGAGCCTCCAAAATCAAAGTGATGGCTCGAAACAGTTTCAAAGCAGAGCAGCGAGATGCTGCTCGAACCCTATTAGGCTGCAGGTCTAAGAGAGAGGCAGGAAAATGCACACCGAACAAAGGTGGGGGCCGATTTAGAAACTTAGCATGGTTAGGGGCAATTAGAAGAAGGGGGGCCAGCATCAAAGTGGAGCAATGTGTCAGGAAGCCGGAGACAGATCTGCGCTAAAATGCTAATTTAGCCTCTCGTCTGTGTCGAGAGAGTGTTTGAAGTGAGGCTGAGGTGGGTTTTGATTTGAGTTTATCCACCAAGGCTACATTTCACCAATGTCAAACAGACAAAAACTCACAGGTAACAAATAGATGTGATTGCACTCACCGTTTCCTCTCGTCACGCGAACGTGTGTGCGCTTGATCAAGGACTATATTTCCCCGTGAAGCCTTTCCTTGAGAGTGGGTGCAAAATGGCATGTAAATGTAACATATTTCATTTTGCAGTCTACTATGAACACGTATTTCATCCGAATAGAAAGTTTGTGGACAGTAAAAAGGCTGATGGGATTTCATTCAGCTTCCATGGACAACAGTGAGTATCTCCTGTATTCATGGATAGTTGGACCTTGTTCTTACATGGAGAATGCAAAGAGAAAAACCTTCAGTATTGCATGCTTCACCAGCATCCAGACAGGCCTTCTAATCCATAAATCTCCATAGAAAGGCACTGTCAATAGAACGGGACCTTCTCAAGCAGCTGCTTGAGAGCCTAAGGTCACCTTGCCCAATGCTAAGAATCGGTTAGAGAGATATCTGCTTGTTAAGACTATCACCATGTGTGACAAAATAGCCATTTGGGCTCCAAAAGCTACTTCAGAGAACAAAATCAATAGATGCTAGAACCTGTGAACCTTTCCATGATCATTACTGGGGCACAGTTGAGTTCTTTCAAATCCAGTCCACGTTGCTAGGAAGTATGGGCCCAAGCCTCTACTGCACTAGCCAAGACTATTGTCTTTTCACCATAAAAAGAAGTGCTGTGTGGCTTGTTGTTTGAGTAGACTCGAGCCATGGTCTACTGAATTGTCATTCTATGGTGTTCCTTGCAAGAGGAAATGGTCGCACCCACTGGTAAAAGCCAAACGGGCCCTTTGCTCGATGTAGGCTATGGGCTTTATTGGGTATTTCTTTCTACTTTGGCTTGTTAGCTCCTTTTCTGTGCTGCCAGGCTAAGGCAAAGATGGACAGTATTAATTAGCTAGCCATCTTCATCAGCCCTGACGAGCCTGACAGTCGAAACACAAACATTTGGGTTCTTAGGAACACCCTATAAAACCCAGAGCCTATATTGAGGGTATCCATAAAGGGTTGAGTTTGGCTTTTGCCAGCAAGAGCTAAAGTTAGTTAGGGTTGCTAACCAACTGTCCTTCATTCTTCTTCAGCTGGAGCCATTTCTTCTTCTCCTTTGCATCGCAAGGAAAGTGGTAGAATGACAAGTATTTTTTTAAGACTCAAATCTATTTAAACAACAAGGAACACAACACTGCAACCTGTTGAACTGAAGAGAACCTCAGTCAATGCAGTAGAAGCATTTACAAGGGCGTAAGGTTGATCTGTCACTCTGTAACAAGAAGACAAAGCACAGCAGTGGTCTACGGAGCAGCTGAACTGCCATCTCTTTGCAGTGATGGATTGGATTTCCATCCAGTACACTTAGGATTGATGATAGGGTGATGTAGAACCACCTGTTCAACATTAGTAGCTGACCTTGTGGGTGAATGCAACCAAATCCTCAAAGCAATGCCTAACCCAGGCACAACCAGGTTACTCATTCAGTTCCAGGATTTGAGCCCAAAACTTTATGGCTGGTGGCCAACATCTCCAACCACCATGACACCAACCACTCAAAGTCTACTTTAAAGCCCTCCCACAAGAGCACAGACTATTACCGTGAGGACAAACTCCTATTGATTCCACTGCATTTAGAATAGCATTTGATGAAAAGACGTCTGCAAACCTCTGGTTACTACACATGCTGTCATTCAGTAACAGATGTCTCCAGCACAAGCCGTCCCCCAGTCCCCTCTTTCTGTCCATCACAGAGGCGGTGAGTAATTAGCGTGCTGAAGGTGGCCAGCAGTGGCGGACCTTTTCACTTCTCTCACAGATGGTGGTCAGCGTTTCCTTATGCCCACCCCACCAGCAGTCAATGCCTCCGCAGTGCGGGTCACGTCAGCCTACCTAATCAATGTCACAAGCACAGCACTCTACAGCGCCCCCTACCTGCCCACAGAAGGGAAGGGGCTTATGGCAGCGGTGTGACAGTCTAGCCACCGTCTTTAGGTGCAGTTTGGGGTAAAGTAAGCTAACCTTAGTTACGGCTTGTAAACGTCCTACATGAATAAGTGGTTAAGCTGTAAGTCATTCAGAAAGAGTCAGAAATGTTCACAGTGGTCGTGCTGGGAGTCAGACGTCCAGCTGTAAAAGCTCCCTCCCAGAAAGTTATTATGTGAAACGATTAGGCATACGCTGGCTGATGTGCCGGAGACATTGGTTTATGATGGAAGGTTTTAGCCAAAAACAGTTTCAATGCATTCATGGCAGAGAGATACATTCCAAGGCAAAATACAGTAGGATCCTTTTTTAAAGCTGTATTTGGTAACACGTCCTATGAATCAGGCATCCATAATGCATTATAAGTGCATTCATAAAGGTCTATGAAGCACTTATAAGCCTTCATAGCTGTACATAAAGTGACATAAATGACACACACACATGTATTTTTCACTGTTCTTAAATTATTGGTGAGATCAGGATCATAAAGCTTAATAACAAATGTTCTGATCATTTACATAATATTTGCTTTAGTCATAAAATGCAAATGTAATTGTATTCATTCAAATGCATCGATACTGGCATGTACCTTGGCAATGTGTTCAAAGAGTCAAAGTTTTTGAGAATGCATGTTTCAGAGGTAGGCTGTCCAAATATTGTCCGGCCATAATTCTTAAAGATGCTTGCTATAGAAAATGCATCTTTGACATGAAGAAGATTTACACTCTACATTTTACTTGCAGTTTTAATGTACAAGTATATTTAGCTAGCTAGCTAGATAGATAGATAGATAGATAGATTTATTTTTTTATTTTATTGATCCCGAAGGAAATTTAGCAAGACTACAGATTCTGGTGGTGTTCTGTTTAGACATTTTTACTCACAGCTTGTACTCAAAGTCTGTGAAGAGCACTTATAGTTCTTTATATATACATACATATATAATTAATTAATTCATCAAGCTGATCAATAACATCATTTTATCTCAAGTCTGTCAAGAAAGAGCCTACAAGTGTTCATTGGATGTTAGAATAGATGTTGTTAGATGTGCACTTAAAGAATTGTTTTCATTTTGAAGATACTGAGGGACATTACTGGAATCTTTATAAAGAATTATGAATTATTAAGAATGAATAAGAATTAATGAGAACTATTAAGAATAACAGATAATGATAACGGTCTTACCAATAATGTTAAGAATGGTGAAATATGTATATGGGCTCGCTGGATAAAAAAAATGAGTCACTGTACATGTTTAAGGTGGTAGTAATTTCAGGCTTCTGCAGATAGCGCTGCATGAGGATGGTGGGGCTGTAAATACCTGCGGGGGATGTGCGACGGGATTCACAGATCTACAAAAAAATTCTCCTCAGAATTGTGCCAGGGAAGGCGTCCATCAAATCTGGCCCACCTGCGCAATTCTTTGACGCAAGAGTGGCTGAACGTTGATGTGGCCTACATCCAGAAACTTGTCCATTCCATGCCAAATCCAATCGCAGCTCCTGCTCGTCGAGGTATTACACGCTGTCAGGTATGTTTCAGTCACAAGTGACTAATCACTCATCGTCAAAAATATAGATACATCCAGAAGGAGTCAGCCGACAGGAATGAAACGTGGTGGATAGGTCTAAAATAGCGAGACATGTGAATGAGGCAAAAGTTTCACACTGGACTGTGACGTAAGCAAGGACGGGCCTAATCGCTGTACCTGACTGACCCAACAGCCACGATTGTGGACATTCAGTGAGCAGCGATATCCTCCATGAGTCATCCTGTTAGTGCCAGCACCATTGGCACCATTGACACTGCATGATGCACGTAGACTGTTACGAGAACTGTTCTAAACACCACATCAACATCAGCAATGTCTGCAACGGTGTCACGCCAGACTGTCATGGAGTGACTCAGAATGGTAACGGCATGTCCCGCTTTTGTCTTGGTGGAGACCACCAACAAATACGTGTGTGAAGGCCCCGTGGTCAGCGTCAAGAACATTCAATTCGACACTTCCTTCTGGGTGCATTTATTTTTTGACAGTGAGTGTATGTATATTAATTTTGTGATATAAAGCCTTTTACTGTGAACATGTATCTACAGTTATAAAGGTTTATGTCAAGTATTATAAAGCATTATAAAAGCTTCATACACCTCTTTGAATACACATGTAATTCATTGTGGATTTCTGATTCATAGAAAGTGTCACCCACTATTTTAACATCATAAACACTATGTATAAAAGAGTGGCTAAATTATGAAAATAGTGGCCAGTTTACTGAAGGTGAACAACAGAGCAGCCCGACTCTTCCTCTTATATCAGCCCTCCAAGCCAGGACAGTTTAGGTGTGTATTTCTTTATAGGGTCGGATCAGGGACAGCGTGCATCCTAGCCATTAGTCAGAGGTTACCGAACGGACAGGGCAGATTTAGCCGGAAGCCAGTACATAGAAAATTATTTTAGAGAGCCTAAACGTTCACATTGACAGGCTGTTTAAATGGGAAGGAGATGTGCATAGCTGTCGGACTCAACCTACCTTCAAACTTCAACTCCAACCCAAATAGAAGAGCTTTGGTGTTAAGAAACAAGCAGATGTGACTCGCAACGAGTCACAGAGTGACTCGAACACACATTGATGGTTTTCCAACCATCACTGGTTGGTTTATTAACTACTTGAGCATATAAAGCTGGTCTCACTGGTAGTCCAGACCTTCGTAGCACTACACCTTTTTCTGGCCATTACAGCAGGTGAGATTCTATGAACTCTGTAATTTCTTTGGCTTCCGCTTCCCAATACTGGAAAAACGGTATGTGATAACCATCACGTTTCATACTGTGAAACCAGTGTACCGCTGCAGCTCTAATGGTGACCCCTGGTTCCCATCAGCACAAGCTCTACAATCAGGTCCACTTCATGCCAAACTACTCTAAATCACTGGATTCCTTAAAGCACTTACTGAAAGCCCAAAATTAGTCAGAACATCCAAAAATAAAATATTACAGGGCTCGTTTACATACTGTGTTCTCAGAATAACTAAGAATTGATATTGTACAGCACTGGGCAGCATCATACAGGTCAGCAGGTTACAAGTTAATGTACCTCAACCATGTAAATGCATAGAGCTACGTGAGCGGAGACTGAGGGCGAGACAGAAGCTGGTTCTCAGGGTAGAACCGCTATGTCCGTTGAGGCCAAATTAAAAAGTTCACTGATCCGGCCGATGGTCTGCTCATTTCACCTATAATTTCACTGAGCATTCGTTTTAGTTTTATTATTTCATTCTTTTTTTTCTCTCCATTGGCCTCATCTCTTCACCAGGACCCATTGAGCTGCCTGCTTCCACCTCACTTAATTGAGTTCCAGGTCTGTAACCCGTAAGGCTCGTCCCATCGGCTTGTTTGTTATCCTCCATGGACNGAGAGAGAGAGAGAGAGAGAGAGAGAAGGAGACAGGGAAGAAAGACAGAAAGGAGAGAGAGATTAAGAAACAGATGAAACAAAAAGGAGAGTTATTACAAGAAGTAGGAAAGCATAAAAGAGAGTTACAAAGACAGGGGAAATGGAGAGAGAGAAGGAAAAACAGAGAATGAAAAAGAGGGAGAAAAAAAGGGTGAAAGACAAAAGTCAAAGGAGAAAGACAAGAGAGACAGAGAAAGAGAGAAGCAGGAAAAAAAGAAAGACAGAACCAGATAAACACAAAGAAAGAGTAAATGAGAGAAAGAATGACAGACAGATAAAGACAAAGAAGAGAAAGAGATGGAGAAACATGAGTGAATAGAGAAGGAAAGATAGTACAAGAGGAAAGAAAGAGAGAGTTACATAGAAAGAGGTAAAAGGAGAGATAAAACAGAAAGCGAGACAGAAAGAAAAAATAGGGACAGAAAATGAGAGTGAAAGAGAAAAGTCGAAAGAGAGAGACAAGAGAGGTGGAGAAAGAAAAAAGCATGGAAAGAGAAGAGAAAGAAAAAAGAAAGCGTGGGAGAGAAAGAAAAATGAGTGTGAGAGAGAAAAGAGGAGAGTGGGAGAGGGACAGACAGACAGAGATAGCAAAAGAGGTAGAAAGAAAGATGCATAGAGAAATTTACAAAGAAAAAGAGAAAATGAGGGACAAAAAAAAGAAAGAGGGAGAGATAAAGAGACAGAGAGAGAGGAAGCCAAAGAGAAAGGCGGAGAACGAGAGAGGCCTTGTATGCATGTTATGCGGTTTCCGTGACCCGCTGTTTTAAAATAGAGGCTAATATGGATTCCTTTCACACGTTCGCTCTGAAGGTGCTCGTGCGGCGCAGACAGCTCGTTCGCTCAGCTGAATGGTCTGCTTTAATTTCAGCCTGAAGGAGGTGTGCTGCTAAATTGTGTCAGAACAGAGAGAATAATGGAGAGAATGTTATCAAGCGAGCTGGCTTGGTCTTCCACATGCAGCATTAGCCTGGATTTCGGGGGCTGTATGTATCTGGGAATACTTTAATAACTCACCATAAGAGGTTCTGAGAGGATGAAAAGCTGCCATGTGTCTCTGTACAGTCGGGGTTTGCTGTTTGCTCTGTTAAGGGTGAAATAACAAGCTCGACTTTTGTATAAGTACTTAAATAGGTTTGGGCAGATATGGGATGCCTGTGGTATTCAGGAGCTGCAGGTTTATCAGGAACATGTACACTGTTTCTACACTCATTCATGGCATTTAGCTGACGCTGTTATCCAGAGCGACTTACAAGGTTAATCATATTACAGGTAGGCCAATGTAGTGTTAGGACTCTTGCCCAAGGACTCTTATTGGTGTAGCACAGCATAGTCACCCAGACTGGGATTCAAACCCCAGTCTCCCACATGTGGTGGTGGCTCCCTGGTGTTATCCGCTGAGCTACACCAACCACACGTTTCTACACTCATAGGCCAATCTACCACAACCACCTACCATATAGGTGCTCTTTGGAGCATGGTTAGGAGGTTTAGATCCCTTGATTTACCTCATTTCCATTAAAAGAAGCTGTAATACATCTTAACGTCACACATGCAGGCTCAAAAAGAAGCTCCTCAATGTTCAGGTCTCAAATGATCTCTAAATTAGCATTATACAGATGAAGAAATGACCACCCTACGCATTTAATCGAGTTTTGACTAAGTTCTCTTTGAATTAGCTTTTATCTCACTTGCAATTATCAGATTCATCCATGGCTGTAAGGTTTGGATGTCCCTACCAATATTCGAGGAAACCTGTTCACATGGTCTTTGGTGTGAAGTCATATTAGATAATTAGGCTCTGACAAAATAAGGCATGCTAGCATTTGGCAGGACTTGAAGCTACCAGGACTGTGAGTTCAGTACTTCAAACCTGGGGAAAAATGAGTCTTTCACATGATTCCATTTTCTCTACTGCTTATACTGAACAGCACATATAACGTCCATGCCAGCATGTTTCGTTCTTGGTGCAAGCAAAAAGGAGATCAGGCCAAAGTTGCCTTCTTATTCTAATTTTTTAGACCACCTTAAAACACAGCAATAGCAATATTTTGCCGGTATATGTGGCACCGATTCCCCTTTATCTACGGTGACCGAGAGGTGCAAAACCGAAAGGTGTAAGTGGGCTGTAACGCTAGCTATAGTGGATAACCAGTGGTTTATAACCAACTCCAAGTGGTTTAGAGTCGCCTGTTTGTCTCTTTCTTCCGTCTGCTCTTTTAAAAACTCTAAAGACCTTCCACAGGAAAAACAAAAGCGTGCCAGCTGGCTAAAACGCGTGTCACAAAATGGACAAAACATGCTTTAGCGTCGTCACCATCCCAAACTACACCCACTCTACCACAGCCAAACAGTTTGATTGATAAGTGTCCACAACAAGCACTTCCTGACCCACCCATTAGCGTTAGACCCACCCATTTCCGTCAGGATTTGTAAAAGTTTCTAAAACTGTTTTGATAATGATGAAAGTGTTTCACGTCTTGTATATTTGTTTTTGCTTCAGTAATTTTGTTTTCTGAAATGTAATTTTTTCGTTTGTAAATAATTTTTTATTTATTTCTTTTTTTTGACTAGCAAATTAACTGGCAAAGAAGTCCTGTTAAAAAAGAGAGAAGGGACGTCAAGAGCTGTTTCACCACCCAGAGCATAAGAAATGGGCAGTTAACAATCTAGCCAGTTGCCACATTGATTTAAGATAAAAACATGCAGCTCCTTAAAGTCACCAGCCTTTCCACTGTGGAAAATAAGGTCGACTGATGTTACGTAACCATGTGTACTAGTGTTAACTAGCAAGTAACCCTGGCTTCTGTCATCGGTAGCCTAGCAGTCAGGTTGTTAGCAGGAGTAAAAATAAAATGGGTGAATATATCCAATTATTAGACACTCATCATGAGAAAAGTTGCAGAAATAGCTGCACCCAGAAAGAATCAAGCCACATGAATGAAATTTTGTGGGTAGGTTTGAGACTGTGAGACATGAGACACTCAGCCACGCATGTGGCGTGAGCAGTACTGGACCTGACTGACCCAAAAGCCACAATTGCTGACAATCAGCGAGCAGTGATGCCCTCCATGAGTCATCCTGTTACTGCAGCACCATCGGCAGACGGCTACATGCACACAGACCCCTACGACAACTGCCCTTAACACCACGTCACCGTCACCAAAGACTGCAATGGAGTCATGCCAGACTGTAATGGAGGCAC
>CM067496.1:1465575-1482941 GCA_034552555.1 Semaprochilodus insignis | reverse complement strand
TCCTAAATAAATAGAATCCAGTTATGCAGTTGTATGCAAATGTAGAAAACCCTGATCAGACTATACAGTATGCCATGTGGGGTTTTTAAAGTGAAAATAAACATAAATAATAAACATCCTCTACAGTAAATAAAGCCAAAAAAAGATTTTTTCTGCTAAATTTATTTGCAGATTTTAACACATTATATATATTTTCCTTATTGGTAGCCTTTGTATTCCTTCCTTCCAGATAGCATTGCAATCCAACGCTTACTAGAAACACACATTAGAAAAAACAGATAACTGTGCATGCATATATATATATATATATATATGCACATATATGCACAGGTATCTGTGTTTTCCAATATGCTCAACCAATGTATAGAGGTGTGATAGACCAATCTATTTATAGAGGTGTGAAGTTAGGATGTGGCAAGTTTCAACATAACTGCTGACTCCATAATCAAACACAGTCTAACAGAAAGTGCATGTCAATGCCTTTGCATAGGTAACCTTTATAAAGCAAAAAATAAATACCACTGGCCATAAAGCTATAATATTACACTACAGCGAGCGAGAGTAATGCGTAGGCTGCATTGCAGATAGCACAGGATGGATGATGCCCGTCATTTAATATGGACACCCACACTGATATTTCCATCTCACTGTCCTGGCCGATAAGTCAGAGTCTGAGTCACAGTCAGTGAATCATCTGATGTTTAAAAACGCCTCAGCAGCCCATGTGTTCAGAAGGAGAGGCGACATAACAGCGGCGGCGCTCAATACGCGATGCAAAGATATGAGGATAAAGAGACACTGTGACAGAGAGATAATTACCGGTAGCACTATTAACAGGACACGTCACCTGAAAAGGTACCTGGTGCTACTGATGAGTCAGATAAATGATGCTGAAACAAGAAGACGTTTTTCTGCTTTGATGTAGCGGCATATCATCAGTTCATGGATACTCTAGAGAAAAGAAAACAGGAAGTCATATCCGTTTAAAGAGGCCCTGCTCTATATACATATGACCACAGTAAAACTTAAGTGAAAGCACTTACGTTTTACTGTGTGCTATCACACTTACATCTAAAATTTAGATTCAAAATGGCAGACAAAGTGCACAGACAGTACATACCCTACCACACCATACGCACATCATTTTCAAATAATTATTTAATTATTTATTATTATGTTTTTTCTTCCATCTTCCAAGCCTCCTATCCTTCTGGGTTGTAGGGGATGCTGGAGCATATCCCAGCACTCATTGGATGGAAGGCAGGAAACAGCCAGTCCATTGTAGGGTAGACGCACAGACATACACATACGCACAGACACACACACTCACACCTAGGGGACACTTTAGCATCTCCAGTTCACCTGACTGCATGTGTTTGACTGTGGGAAGAAACCCACGCAGACACAGGGAGAACATAATAACTACACACAGAAGGAACCGGGGACAACCCACTCAGGAATTGAACCCAGGCCCTTCTTGTTGTGAAGGAACCCACTATACCACCATGGCAGTGTTTATCTTCACTAACTTGGTTGTTTGGTTGTTTGGTTTTCAGTCAAGTGCATCCTGAACTTTAATTTAGGTGCATTGTGACTTTTAAACATGTGTGGGTTGTGAACAATTTCAAATCGTTTTCCTGGGGGCGGGGCCTGACTTCAGCCTCTTGAAAATTTCTTCACTGTTGACATTGCACACTGCTCAATGTTGTAAAAGCTCTAAATATGTGTTCTTTAGATTCAGATGGTTGTTTTATATATATATATATATGCAAATATATAGATATGCACAGAATATACCTTGTGTAGCATACCTTGCCTGTAAATGGTGAATACATTCATTAAACAGGCCTAGTTTTATGGGTCCAAGAAGGAAGAAAAATGTTCTCAATCTTTAATACAAGCTACTGGAACTGCAAATCATTTTTGAGCTTTTTCTATTGGTTTATTCATCATGAATGGCATTTTCAACATCTCAAAAAACTCCTACATAAATCAAGATACAAGGTCCTAACACAACTACAGTCTCACGCCGGACAACGTCTGATTGATGAATGCTGAGCTAAAATCAAGGCTGGGTTTATTTGACAGATTGGCAGTGAGGTTCAACAAACTGAATCCAGGCAATCAAAGCACAAGAGAAAGGCAAAGTCAAAAACAGGAGACAGGCAAGAGTCAAAATACCAAACAGACAATAAGCGAGGGCAAAACAAAACCAGAGGAAAACCAGAGAAGAGAAAGCCAGAGATCAGAACAGGGTCAGAAAGCCAGAAAGTCAGAACAGGGTCAACAGAGATAGACCGCTCAGTACGCTACAAAATGTGGCGATACTTTGCAGGGAAGTACCGGAAAAGCAGAGGTATATATACAAGCAGAGGTAATGACTGACAGGTGTGTAATCAATACTTGGGGGAATCCGATCTAGGAAACAGGACGGGATTGGTAGGTGAGGGACATGTGACTGTGATGTCACCAGGTGGGGGGTTCTGGGAGATGGAGTTCCGGGGGTCGGAGGCAGAGTGGAAACCTGGAAGTGTGACAACAGTGATACTACACAACTACTTTTGATATGTTATAGGTTTGCATTAGCATAGCGTCCTGAACATGTGGCTTTTCTAAGCTGTATATTCATTCAGCTATATTGTGACAGTAATTTGTGTTTTAAGTGTTTTAAAAATAGTGTTTTAAGATCATTTCTATATTTTCAGCATCTTATTAATGGCATCCTGAATGAGGAAAAATGAGTAAAGCCTTTCATTCCTGACCTTTACGTGCCAATTTTGCTATAACAATATGAAGTCATTACTACAGTGTTGTCTTACTGCAGCATCGAGCCGTTCAGTAGACAGTCACATGCATCGGCTCTGGCGCCTCTTATTAGACGACATGTTCTGCAAAGTTACGCATCCTCTACAGAGAACACGCTACTGCACGTTTAATACATGATTACTGTTTATTTACCGAAACAAGCACTACACATAGTATGTGTAGTGTTTAAAAGAAATAGGCAACACAACGTTTGGCTAGCATATCATTTGGATAGCAACCACATAAGGGGTAATAATTAATGAGTCAGCACCTTCGGGCTAATGCACCTCAATACATCAATACACTGTATACCCCTAATCATATCCACCTTGCTGGTTATTTAATGTCTATGCTTCCTGAGCAGGTTGGAGAGAGACAGTACAGCAGGCTACAGCTGTGATTATATCAGAAGATGGAGCAGTATGCGCGGGTGAGGTGAGTTTTCAGGGGCAGAGCATGCGCCCTGTTTGTCTCCTCGCCGTCTCTCGCAGGGTAATGAAGCAAGAAAGCTTTATGCATCTGGAAAAATCGGACAAATGAAAAGTGACAGGCCGAGCCCATCGATCTGGCCCGTCTGGTGCCTGCGGGACAGCGCCTAATGGACTCTCAGCCCGGCCCCATGGCGACGTGCGCAGCCACAAAAATCTCCTGCGGCTGGGTATTCACGGACAACATGCCTCCGCCAGGTCCTGTTGGAGAACATTGAGGAAATCTCCAAGTGTGCGCTTCAGCTTAGCCTTTGTGCCTTTATGTTGTTCCACTGTCAAGAGCAAGACGCACGCTGAGGTAAACATTTCCGTTCAGCAAAGCTTGCAGAAGATATTTCAATTGTATTTATTATCTACTGTTAGGCATCTTGCACTACCGTTCACTTCCGTTTCCATATTTCAGATTTTTTGTGCAATATCAAGATAATGTTCATGGGTAAATGTATGTACCTTGAGCTACTTTCAAAACTGAAAGCATAAATCAATCAATTTCATTAAACCATATGTGGTTCATTTAGAATTCTACAGCTCCATTCAGATCATTCATATAACATATCTTAATATACTCATTTATTGTTTTGTATATACAGTTTATTTATTTATACACTTTATTTGTCATTGTTTACCCATAAACCTGAACACGACTAGTTCATTTCAAATGCTACATGTGTACATACAATGCATAATCACTGTCATAACCAAATGGATATTCTGTTGGCAGACAGAGCAATAATTGGAGCAATAATTGGCAATGCTCTAGGCCAGGACACAAGAACGCTCTCCAAGGTACTGAAATCTCATCACCCAGACATCCTCAGCACCCATGTGGTGGACAGCCAGATCCATGTAGCCCAGGGCACCTCACTCATGGCTCATTAGAACAGCAGAAATCCCTTACCAAGCATGAACATACAGATTGAATGCTCATAAACCATATTGCATTTGTGTTTGCAAGTAGAAAATGGGATATGTAATCATGCTTTCGAATTTGACGAAATCTTATTTTTAAAGTCTAGAGCCTTGTTCTGAGAAGTGAAAAACGTCTCCTTACAATTTTGTGTTTTCGTCATATCCTGACATCAATCCAAATAGAACAATGTAACGTTATTAGTTAGGTAATTGGGTAATTGCAACGTGTAAGATGATGCCAGCTGTCCTCCTCCTCCCTCTACACTCCAGTCTAGAACAAACACTGCAGCTTCAGCATCAGACTTCATCCCTTTACTATCCAAGAGCATCTCCGGTTCTTTAATTTCCAGGTCTGCTTCTATCTATATCATTTCATAATTACTGTTTGAGCGGTCACATGCCATAAACTTCAACTATCATTACGTTTACTTTTCCCTTTATTGGCTACCTGTCCTGAAACATGATTGATAAGAGGTTAGAATATGGCATCTACGTCCACTCATGTGGGACTAGCGTAGATTTGACACTACACAGACTCACTAGTGCATCTTGACGTTCCAAGTGGTATTATGAAACAGGACAGGCTAAGCTAGCTGGTTAGCATGCTAACTTCAGTAGACATCCCTACAACACCATACATAGACATTTCTGACATACTGTCAAAACTGTCCAGTTCGATCTAAAATTATTTAATCTAAAAACTTTACCAGCTGCTCCTTGGGTTCCAGAGACCTCTCTGGTGGAAATATGAAATTGGAACTAGTAAAATAAATTTCACCAGTTTCGTACTGCTACTTGGGCACTCACCCCATCCAACCAGACCATCGTTTACATATGACTGAGTTTGAAAAACTCAGACTCAGCTTCTCTAATTTCTGAGTACATAATCATTTGGCAACACAAGGACGGACTGGTGTATTTCTTTTAGTACCGTCTTAAAAATAAGGGTTCCTAAATGGTTTTTGGCTTCAATATACGCTTCTTGGAAACAAATGTTAATTGGTGTAGTGCTTTCAGATTATGTGGAGGTAATTTAATCCCTAAAAACATTTATCACAATCACACACCTCACTTACAAAAGTGGTTATCTATAGATCCGTCCATGGAAATCTCCTAGTGGTCCTTGGCATTTCTCCAAAGAACACGTTCAGGTTCCACTCAGCATCTGAGAGTATCGATTCAGCATTTATGTGTAATGCAAATATACGTATTAAAATATAATATATATATATATCAAAATATAAAGTAGTGCAATTTTAAATAGGCCAGCAAAATGACAATTTTAGGCATTACAGTTAACCACTCAGTAGAAGACATTATATTTAGTAGATTAGAAAATACATTTATAGTAATATTAAATTATGGCAACAAGGCAACATTCACTGTTACTCAACAGATTTAAAGTCATATGATGGCAATTAAAAATTTTGTATTTACACATTTGGATAAAGATAACTAAGAATTGCAGTATAAATGTGTTAAAGTAAGCAAAATCATGCAAAGTAATTAAATATAAAACAATTTACTCAGGATATTTAGTACATTTAAACCAAATTTCCCCATTATATTGAGTAAATATACCTTAATTTTACTTATAATATGTAGATAATATACATGTTATTACATTTTTCTTGTTAAATTAATTTCTATTTACTATTTATTTAATAATAATGATAATAAAAAATTACAAAATAATATAACTCAATATTTTTAGGTTATTTTAACTCATAATTTGGCGTGCTATTGCTCAATCCAACATATCGTAACTGTTGTTTTTATTAACATATACCTAAAATACATTTCATATACTTAATGTATTTAATACATATTAAATTTAAAGCTGAGGTCATTAAAATCCATTCAGTTATATTATGTGTCATTTTTGCCATAATTTTTTTGACCATCGGTCATATTTTTAACAGTGTAGTAGTGGACCAGAGGTCAGGGAACCATCTACACCCATCACTAGTAAGCCTTACTCCCCCCGCCCCCCCTCAGAGAGTATCACTTACAATGCTTTTCTGAAATATCTAAACAGTACTAAATCAAAGGCTGCTTTCATAGAACAGACGATATCCATTCCAACATACATCAGCATCATTTAGAACTCTACCTCACACATAGGCCTGGCTTCCATTTCAGTTAACTCAGTCTCTTTCATTAGCTGGATTGCATGTACATTGATCAGCTTTCTACCGATTGCCATCGTAATACACGCTAGAGATCGTCTATATAACCGGTCATAAAGTTTATTAACCTTGCAGGTATTACATACTGACCGTAAGGTCTGATTTACCATGGAGAAACGAGTGTCTAGACGTCCTGAAGTTCTTCAAAACGTATTATGAAAACGGTATATGCTAATCCCGGGAGTGCTCACGTTCGAAACAAGCAGCAGAGGTAAACTTCTAAAAATGGACCTGAACTTAAGGGAGAAATATGGCCGGGTCTGTGCCATTCTGCTTCTCCAGTAATTACTAACACATGTAAAGGCGGAAATGAAGCAGAAAAGACATTATGCAAATGTAATTATTATGACTGAGCAATTCATCACAGCCGCAGATAATTCAGTTAATGGAATGTGCCATAAATCAGAATGATTCCCTCTCAATTGTGCTTTGAGTGAATGGGTATGATGCGGCAGAGGTAGCGTCTCCTCTCCTGCTCCAGGGAATGGCCTGCCCTTGTGCTCGGACTGTGATACCATGACCGTAGAGAGGAAGGATATGCCTGCAGAACTATGAGGAAAGAAGAATAGACCTGCTTATTGGGAAAAAATAAGAAGTGTATTAAAGCAATGGTACAAAGACGTCTGTGTATCATGTTGCAGAGATATCTACTGAAGTTAGCATGCTAGCCCAGGCCCGACCTGTCTCACAATACCACTTTGTACCTGAAGAGGTGATAGTGAGTCACTGTAGCATTGAGGTAAAATCAAATCAACTTTTATTGTCACGTCACATTTCCACAGGTGTGAAGGTGAGTGAAAAACTTAGGTGCGAAGTCCCTTACAGTACTTAGATACGAAAAATATACATAGACACTAAATATATACAATACTAAGCACAAAATCTCTGTTATCCTAATATACATTATAAATTATATATATTTATAAACAGTAATATAAAGTTATGAATAAGACCTATGATATATCCAGATGTACACATATAGCACTATGGTAGGGCTGAGGTAGATGAGAGATGCAGGGTATATACAGGGCATAGAATATATATACATACACTACAGATATACAATATAAATGAATATATGTATGTCAGTCTATATGTACAAGTATATATATGCTAAATGTAAAGTCCAACATGAGATGATGGAGAAGTAGCACTGCCCCGACCGCATATTCTAACCTCTTATCAATCATATCCAAGGCTCTGCTCCCATTTAGGTCATTTAAGGACCTAGTAGCCAATAAAAGGACATGTCAGCACAATGACAAATAGAAGCAAAACATGAGTTATTGGTGTTGCTTTCCAACACTGGAGATGCTCTTAGTAAATAAAGGGGTGGAGTTTGATGTTGAACTTGCGATATTACTTCTACACCAACAAGTAAACAGCTCCTAATCCTAACATCGAGGAGGAGGGACTGTGTATTTCCTTGTTTCTTACAATAGGGGTGGGCACCAAGACTTTCTGGAGATATGCTGCCCCCTACTGTTTGGATTAAGAATCAGACAGGCTGCTCCATCTTAAAAATGTAGTGTTTTAAACTGGATATTCAACTTTACGTATTGATTCTGAACAATCCCTCTTCATACTGAATGGGTGAATTTGTATTAGCATGCTAAAGAGCTTGTATAACCTCAACACATTTGTGGGTGAGGCGTGGAGACCTTAATTGCACTTAGGGTACCTAGTGTCTGCTTGCCTTGTTCAGAGAGATGGTCTGTCCTTGCATATATAGAGTGTTCTAGTGTGGAATGGTGCGGTATTATTGTGGACCTGGAGAATGGAGTCTACCTGAGCTACCTGATGCCCTATTGAAAAAGCACTCGGTGTAAGAGCCAGAGTGGTGCTGTTTTCAGGCAGCGTTGTGAGGCAGCCACGCATTTTCATGCGAAATGGAGAGACTGCCAGACAGCGGAGATCATCCCGAAGTGAGACTGAACCCGTGTTTGGTTTGGTACATCCGGTGTCCCACTGTTTGTGCAGTATTTATCTGCTGCTTCCACCTGTCAGAGGTCTGTTTACCTGTTTGTTTGTCCATTGATGTGTGCTGGCGTTTGGCTGATTTTTTTTTTTTTTGTTTGCACTTAATAAACTCGGGAGCTTCTAGTAATATGCAGTCAACCAGGCCATATGCAGCCGACCAGGCAATATGCAGCTTGCACGTGTATTTGTGCACCTGTGCGTTTGTTTGTGTGACCCAAGAATGATGACCGAGGCTTGAGACCACTTTACCGAGAGGAAGAACTGATAGAAAGAAATAAAACTGGCATTTAAGCAACAAAAGTTGAAAACATCTCCACCAAACCGTTTTGGAGAAGCGTCAAACTTCGCAAGAAGAATGGATAATTGCAGCACTCCATCCCAGGCAGCCGGTTTTGATGCACTTAAAATAACTCTGTTATTGCAGGAGAATTTTCTCCCTATTCAATTTACTCCTCCAGGAAAAAGATGGCTGAGGGGTCCGCAGCACAATGAGGCAATTTAACTACTAAATGTTCCTTCCACCTCCTGCACTCCAGCCCTACAACTCCCTGCCCCTCAGGACATCTGTACAGCCAGACTTTCAAAGATGGTCCTAGGGGGGAAAAAACAGGAGCAACTCCTGCTACTGTTGTTCCACTTTCTCCAGACTACCCATTCCCACAGTCAGACTTTTTTTCCAAATGTCCATAAGTAATCAGACATCCAAGGGTATCAAAATCCAGGGCCCCCAAACATCTTCTAATTAGCTGCTAATCAGTTGGATCACAAACTCGGTGCTCAACTTCACCACTACCAACTAGGTGTTCAATGGAGCGCCATTGCATCCTGAATGTGTTCAACAGCACTTTATCATTCCAGGTCATCTCAAAGGTGTTTACCGGAGCTCCACCGAATCCAGAACGTGTTCAATAGAATTTAATCAGTATTCCAACTCATTTTAGTGGTGTTCACCTTCACCACTATCAACTCCTCATAGCATCCAGAAGGTGTTCAATAGAATTTTATTAGTATTCCAACTCATTTTAGCACTGTTCAGGTTCATCACTCCAATTCATCCAACTTGAATTGTTCTGTTGCTTCCCGAAGGTGCAACAGAACCTCATCACATTTCAACAGAACCTCATCACTACAACTCATCTCAAAAGTTTTCAATGGATCCTTACCTCTCCAATCAATGGAACATCTCCAGTTAGACTCACCATTAAAGCGTCATCCCAAAGATGCTCAGTGGAGTGGCATCACTGCAACCCACCCAGTGGACCTCCTTTATATCCCTATGGTATTTTTCAGGACTTCATCACAATCCAGAGATAGTCATATTCATTGGAGCTTCACCACTCCAATCCATCACAAATGTCTTTGGAGCTTTGTCACACCCCAAAGGTGCCTATTACAGCTTCGGTATATCACTAAGGTGAAGCTTCATCAGATTTAAAAGGTGATAAATGGAGGTTCATCACTTCATCTCATTCCAAAGGTGTGGAGCTTTATCCCATGCCAAAGGCATTCAATGGAATTTCATCACTCTAACTCACTGATTTATGTGGATTTATGAACTTAGTCATGAATCTGCCAATTTGACGGTTTCTGGACAGCTTGTACCATGTGGGAAGGTTTAGGTTTAAAATGTTGGTCTGCTCATCACAGGATTCCAAGATTCATTCAAACAAACTCAAAATAAACATTTATACTGTCATACTGAAGGCTTACACTGCCCATGTAAACAGTGCCAAAATAAAATCTAATAAATTCAGATATATGCAGTATGGTAGTACTTCCATAAAGCTTAATTTGAATTCAAAACCAGTTAAAATCCAACATCAATCCACAGCTCTTAGAGAGCCAGAATGGGGAACTCCATTCCTGCAGGGCCAAATTCCTGCACAGTTGGGTGATTTTCCTGGTCAAACACTCCCTGATCCAATTAGCTAATTACCAGGTTTAGTTGGTGAGCTAGAGGAGGAAAATCACCAAACTGTGCTGGACCTTGGCCCAAGGTTCCCCACCCCTGCACCAGAGCTTTCAATCCACTGTAATTTATATTGTAGAAGGCAGAGAAAGCATTGGCTCACAGTCCCTTGATTTCATGCTTTTTGGCCCCAAAGTAATCTTTCTCCATGAGAGCACCTAGCGCTCACCCGAAAACAAATTTTGAACTCTCTGATTTTTGCATGTAACTCACTCAAAAATCTGGTGGTACAAACATCCTGCGTAAGATGCTGTCAGTCATACGCCAATCAGCCAGATCATTATCTACACCACCTTGTTTCTATACTCATTGTAGTGAGTGTATCATGGACCATATAGGAGCACTTTGCAGTTGTACAGTTACAGACTGTAGTCCATCTATTTCTTCAATGGTCAGGACCCCCACAGGACCACCACAGAGCAGGTGTTATGTGGGCATGGATCGTTCTGAGCACTGCAGCGTGTTAGTTTGTGTTGTGGTGGTACAAACGTACTGGGTCTACTTATTGTCCACTCTATTAGACATTCCTAACGGATGGTCCAAAGTGTGTATGTGGGCACCCCTTCTAATCAGCGAGTTTAACCAAAACCACATATACAACAGGTGCATAAATCAAGCCTAACCGTGTTACTGCTGGGCTGCTGTCCTTTGAATCCATTTATGCATGCTAACAGCTCAGCAACAAGGTTTGCTAAAACTGACACCACTTCAGTGAGGCACAAACTACTAGCAGCAGCACTATGTCCACATCCAGAGCAAGAAGTGAGCTTGAAGTTAGCTCTAGAGATCTAGGTCGAATCTTCACTTTGGTGGGAGGTGGACCAGGAAGGTGTATACTATGAGAAAGAGGAAACAGGAGGTTGCAGCAAAACATGTATCACATAAATTATCCATGAGCCGCTGGGTCCCCCAGCACATGGCAAGCGTGAATGTGTAGCAACCAGCAAAAAAAGATAGAAGAAATAATGCTGCTTGGGAAAACACTGTCTCAGCAAACTATCATGAATGAATATATTACGGCTGCAAGATAACCTTCTATCTCCACCCTAAATATGTGAATACGTCCATACTGTTGTAAGAGAAAAATATATATATATTTTTAATTTCAGCCAAAAATTAAAGCTATTAAACGCATGTTATTCTATTTTCAGATGACATTTCCAGGGAGAAATAGTATAGTCCACTGGTAGGATTTTCTAATTTTGGAGTTTGGACAAAATGGAACTCCTAACAACCACCTGGAAGACCTGGTAGACCAGCAGACCTGTCCTCATTAGATCAACAGCTCTTAAAGCAACATTCCTCAATGATTTTGTGTTAAAATAACTGCTTTAAAACCATTCTGATGGTACTTTGACTTCTAAATAGGCTGAATGGTATCGCTTTGGAGGGAGATGCATGAGACCTCTAGCGAGAATTGCACCACTTCACACACAAGCAACTACGGTTCTTCAGCTAGCTCTAAGAAGAAGCTAGCTCGGTATTCCCAGCATGGACATAATAATGGCAGAGGTGAGACTGAAGACCGAGCAAAGGGACCGGACAAGAGGAAATCTCACAAACTTTTGCTGGTTAGCGAGAGCTAAAAGAGACAGAAGGATGCGAGACAGTAAATCAGTAAATCTGAGTGTTCATCCCTGGTAATGTTATTTATGAAAGATGAATAATTTGTTGTGCCAAATTACAGGTCCCCCGCAGAATCCAACTCGCAGGTCACGCAGCCATATGGACACACTACAGATTACACTTGTGCATGTGCATGCAAAGGGGACTCAGATCCTGTATCCTTCAACTTGGCAACAAATGCATGTATACAGCTATTCATTAGGGGCACGTAGTGAGAGGGGGCTTAAAGCGTGACAGTGGTGTAAAGGTGAATTGCACTCCTCAACTGTAGGGGAACCCCAAGAGCAAAAGCTTTAATCTACGAGAGAAAGGAGAAAATCAAGCTTCATTCTCATTTCAGATCTGAAACATCCTCAGTTTCTTTCCATCCTTACACTGTGAGAAGACAACTGGATGTTATTGGTCTGATAGAAAGGATGTGTAGCTATCAAGACCTTTCTGAGACAATTGGAGATCAACCTAAAACGCAAATGGTGTTCTTAGAACTGCTGCCAACTGCTGCCCAGACCCCAGTGTCTTTTAAGGCCTTTCTGGTTATTTGGACTGTCATAAGCAGAAGTGCAACCAACTTCTAAGACTGAACTTTGGAATGGAGGAATGGTAAGTTGGATGAACAACAACAGACTAGCCTGATAACCTGGTTTATGCTTTGTATGCTTGGCCTTCATTTGCTAGAAGTTGCTCAGACTAGAAGAAAGTGAGACTGAGGGGAGGGCTAGTTTTGTTGAAGGTGAGTAAGTGAGGGCAGTCATATACAGTAGCATACTTTTTACATGTGGCCCCAAGAGCAGGATTAGCCTTCTTGGAAAGTAAACATGGTTTCCTGAGGCTCTAAAGGTTTTATTTTCCAATCGATCCAGTAGTCCACACCCTGTCAAGGGCAACTGGTTGTTACAAATGCAAATGGTGCATTAAAAAAAGAGTACTTTAAAAAGTTTCCCTATGACAGGGATGATATAAAAGAGAGAGATACCAGATGAAAGCACAGTGAGATAGAAAGGATGAGACAACAAAGGAGATGCTTTGGACCGTCAGGAGCCATTTATGGTTTCTTTCGTTATCTGTCGTCAAAGACAGAGTAACATTAGGGACAATATTTGAATTCCAATCCAACGTTAAAAAGCGAACAGATTGAGTAAATGACAGCAAGAAGGTTCGACCTGAGCCAGAATCCCAGTAGCTTTTGACTGAGCACCTGCTGTTTGTGTACTTTGATGTGAAATCGGCTGTGCAGGACCGTGGGTGAGCATGAGGCTTTGTGGGGGGTCTCGCTAGTTCGGCTCATTGATATGGGCTTGTAAGGCTCAACACACCTGGTGGAGATTAGGAACGTCGGAAAAGAGAAATAAAATGACGCATACATTTATCTGTTGCCTGCCAAACACAGATCCACTGCTCCGCTTTCTCTGGGGCGGGAAAATAGGTAAATAAACAGGCAAATAAATAAACACAGCTTGTTGCATATGGACAGTAGTCCATTAGATTGTGTGAACGTTTTGTGCTGAATGGACCAAAAAGGCCAGGGTTGTTTTCCCTTACGTTAACAGATGTAAAAGACATTTTTCACTCTCCTATAAACTTTCAGGGAAGGTTTTCTTCTACTAACAACAAGAAGAAGATGGAAGAAAGAGGCAGAAACACACTTTAGGCCCCTAGGGGTATATAAACATGAAGGAAGAAGAGATCACTCTTTTATAGCTCTTTTACGGGGGGGTTTCAATCAGTACACGTGGGTTAGGTTAAGTATAAGAGACTATGTTGGGTCTCTGCTCCTTTGTTCTTTCTCTTGCGTATGTTCATTAATTTCTCGAGGGGTTTTTGGTCAAAACTCCTTTGACTACTTCCTGAATTGGGTACAACTCCATTGGGCCTCAAGAGGTCTTCAGCAGCCCCCATTATGTATGCAGTACTTTCTGTGTTCTCCGATAACATGGAGTCAATTTCATCTTGAAATGGCTATTGATACATAGTTTTTCAATACCAGATGTGATTTCAGAACGAGCATATCTAGGGACAGTCATGGGAAGCTTTAGGCTGAATGTGGGTGGAACCATCAACTTATTACAGTGGGAACAATCTGAGCGTGATCGAGCATGAAGGCGAAGTGGGGAGTGCAACTCATCAACACTGTAAAACGGACAGCGAGCCTGTCATTAGCCCATGGATGTAACCTAAGATAGTATGCCTAGAAGGTGCCCCCAAAAGGACTCCATTCAGACATATATACGGGTTTCACATGTGCTGAGAACATATGTAAGCCTTTCACTGGCTGGACTGTTGTGGTATCGATTGTACTCCGGATGTTAAAAATAGCCTACAATGCAAAACTTGTCAGCATGTAAATTGTTCTCTGATGTCTACACAGAAGGTATGTGACTTTGGTCAGGGTGAAAAATGCACAGATGTAGTTTTACATTCACAGCCTTATGCTTTTGGTCCTACAACATGGGCACAGGTTCGCATATGGATGGTTGGAACATGTCCCAACCAATATGTTGGAAGGATAGGACTGTCCCTACCAATGTTTGAACAAACTTGTTTGCATTATCTATGAAGTAAAGCCAGATTTAGTAGCTACTCTTTCACAGCAGAGTGTAATCCAAGAATCACAAGATGGGGCGTGGACCTGAAGTGGCCACTTCATCGTTTTTTAGTTAGCTACTGCATCGTTGCAGCATCCCTGTGAAATGATACGATAGAAAGGCATACAAAGGTGATCTGTAGAGGAAAATCTGCTCAGCATAGCTACACTCAGATTCCCTCATTTTAAATGGAGTGCGAGATGAAGAGAGCGCCAAAGTACAAATACTCACATGTGTAGGGTGCTCTGATTTACTGATTGGATGAGCACCAGTGGTGGAGAGTAACTAAGTAAATGTAATTAGTTACTGTACTTAAGTAGTTTTTCCGTGTATCTGTACTTTACTGAAGTATTTCCATTTTGAATGACTTTGTACTTTAACTCCACGACATCTTCATCTTTATCATCGATATCTTTATACTCCACTGCATTATGGGAAATTTGCAGTTCCTTCCGGCTTATGTGTGTATAAAAACGTAACATGTCAAAACGAAACATGCTTACTCATGGATTCTTGGCATCAATGGAAATGTCCACTTTAGATCTGGACTACATCAAATGAATGCAAGATTTGTATTTGAAAGAAGAACAGGAGTTTGAGGTTCACAGTATGTTGCTTCTATGTCCTGAGCTCTTCTTATTCAACTATGCCAATGTAAATATAAGTTTCCATTCTATGGTACCTTGTACCTTGGAACTAGATTTAGAGAAATGTACCCCTCTTTGGGACAGATTTCTACCCACCCCCAAGAGTTTAGCAGGTTTACGTGATTGAGAACCAAGTTTTCTTCCACATAGGCAGTACATCTTGAGCAATAAGTGTTGAAAAAATAGAGCTATATCAAGTATTGGTTGAGATATGTCAGCTATACTGACTGACAGAGATATCAACAGAGCTTGCAATAGGCCTTTTGCACATGAAAGACTGTCACATATAGAGTGCATTTCAATTACGACGAAACAGAGGAAATGAGAGCCTATATGACACCGCAATTGTCAGTGATTAAAAGCTCTTCTTCTTTGCGGTTCAAGGAGGCCCTTTGCAAATATGGTTACTAAGGAGACAGTGAGCCAAATATAGCATGATGTTGGAGTGAGGGCAGATGAGAGCAGGTAGGGCCCGTGGAAAGGATACACAGCACAGCCGGCAGACGGCCGGACAAAAACCTGCTGCCGCTGCATTCCCAACTTCACAACAAAGGGCAAAAGGTGGGTATGATGGAGTATTTCAGAGCACTTGTAAATTGTTCAGCTGCACTGGCTGCTCTCGGATTTCAAGCTCCTTACTCATGCTGACTACCATTAAAAATGATATTGGTAGACGCTGACTGTGCAGCATATTCATTGGAGTGAACTGAATGATTATCAAATTATGCAGCCATTGCAATACGCAAGCATATCATGTAATATCGTTTCGACAGTAGTAGGAGATGGACTCCTGTGTTCTTTTTGGAACCTAAGCAGCACAGGCTCTTGGGAAAACATTTAGTAGCATTTCATGCACAAACTGAGGGAACTATACCAAAAACCATCACAGAGAAAACCGCTTTCTGGAGCTTCAAATCTCACTCGTCCACTGTTACTCAGGGTGTGCCTCAGGGATCAATTCTCGGCCCTCTCTTTTTTCATGTTATACCGGCTTTCCCTTGCCCAAATCACCCACTGCTTTGGTTTTAGTTTTCATTGTTAAACTAATGACAGCCGTAGCCCTTTTCCACCGACATGGAACAGGTTCAGTTCCGGGTGGCGCACCTAATTTTGAACCATTCTAAGCATTTTCACAAAATGAACAGGTTTGGAACCCAAAAAGTTAATTCCCAGGTAGAACCAAAGTGCCCGTAGTAGATTCTTTGGCACAAAGGTTGACGACATCAGCGGACATGTCATCTGTTGGTCTGTTCAAGAAACTCTTATGTCTTTGTATTACCAGTAGTGGATACGTGCTTGCTTTCTGGATAAACCAAAACATCTGTAATAACAGTATAAACGCTTGCAGGTAATCTATACACTCCATCATCTTGTTGCTACTGTTCACTGCCGTCGTGCAGTGCCCTGGTTGACACTGACAACGTATCCACTGACATTTCTTGGGTCCAACATAAACTAGTGTAAATGTAGGCTGGCTCCCTGAATAGCACCAATGTTCTCAGAAGCCTGAATGGAAAAGAACCAGGAAGAGACATCAGATTTGCCTCTTCAACTAATTGTTTTCAGCATGATGAGGCAGTTAGCATTCCCCTCAGTTATCTGAAGAGCAGCTGGAAGGGATACAAGGTCATTCTTTGGCTGGAACTCATGTTAACACCCACTCTACAAGGCCGAGACCATTGTGCATTAAAGGCAGACATGAACTAGCAAAGACCTGGGGAATTTCAAAGAAATAAGCAAACAAATAGATAAATAAAGCTCTGAAACGAAACTGACCAAGCACTCTGTAAGTAACGGGGGCAGAGGAGGATTTAGAGCTTCAGTCATGGGTTGAGTGTGCGTAGGTGGGATGTGAAGCAGCAAGCGTGTAGTATGTAACCACTGGGTGCCAGACTGCCCACAGGGAGTTTAGACACTATAAGCCGTATGGTGAGATTAAGTCCCATGGCAGTTTACAAACTGAGAATGGGTTTCCACAGGAATCAAGTGGACTTCATTGGAAAACTGTATCTCTGATGCCAGTCATATGATGGAATCAACCATCAGCAACTATGGCATCAAAAAAAATTATGTTTTTTGGGGTGGATTTTTTAAAATAAAAAAAAAAACAAACTTTTTTTATGTAGCCCTGCTCTAATATTAGTATATGTTTTCTATTATTATTATTATTA
>CM067496.1:1427816-1451129 GCA_034552555.1 Semaprochilodus insignis | reverse complement strand
TAAAAATAATCTTAGCTGTAAACGAATAAATAAAAATATCTGTAATTTAGGTTCTAAAATAATGGAATTATAATAAAACAAACGTCTTCGGTCCGTTTTTCCTTCACCGCAAACAGCCATTATGTCTAAAACGAAAGTCAGCTCACTGGTTTGAAGCAGTGTTGGATGTCTGACTAAATGACGAGCAGAATTAGCTTTAATTTGTTCAGATTCTCTTCTTCAAAAGCTCCTCCAGACTTTCTCTGAGACGTCGTTCCACCCATGTTTCTCAGCTTCACAGCTTTAGCTCCCTTCAATGGTGAACCGCCAGCGCACGTTGTCACACGGATTTAATTTTTTAGCAAGCATGCGTCATATACCAGTTAGAACTTAAATATATATTTATTATTCCCCTTTTAATAATTATTAAAATGTGTTTTTAAATTCTTGAAGTTCTTGTGCATTTTGTAAGCTGTTTTACGACAAACAAACAAATAAACAAATAAATAAACAAATAAATAAATAAATAAAACTCGTCACTGTTGTCAGTCGACTTAAAGGCTCTCCGACTGATGATTCGACTCGTCGACTTCTAGAGGGCAGCCCTAATCATAATATAATATTAGTGTTAAATGTATTGTATATTGTATATAACATCATATAATACATGTAATATTACAATAAAAATAAACACACACACACATATACAGGGGTTGGACAATGAAACTGAAACACCTGGTTTTAGACCACAATCATTTATTAGTATGGTGTAGGGCCTCCTCCTCCTTTTGCAGCCAATACAGCGTCAGTTCGTCTTGGGAATGACATATACAAGTCCTGCACAGTGGTCAGAGGGATTTTAAGCCATTCTTCTTGCAGGATAGTGGCCAGGTCACTACGTGATGCTGCTGGAGGAAAACGTCCTTCTTGGTGGTATGCTGACATTACCCTGGATACCGTGGCTCTTGATACATCACAAAGACTTGCTGTCTTGGTCACAGATGCGCCAGCAAGACGTGCACCAACAATTTGTCCTCTTTTGAACTCTGGTATGTCACCCATAATGTTGTGTGCATTGCAATATTTTGAGCAAAACTGTAAAACTGTGCTCTTACCTGCTAATTGAACCTTCACACTCTGCTCTTACTGGTGCAATGTGCAATTAATGAAGATTGGCCACCAGGCTGGTCCAATTTAGCCATGAAACCTCCCACACTAAAATGACAGGTGTTTCAGTTTCATTATCCAACCCCTGTATATAGATATAGTGTTCATATATAGAACATATGTATAGACAGATAGATAGATAGATAGATAGATATGTAGATATGTAGATATGTAGATAGATACATAGATAGACAGATAGATAAAATGAAATGTAAACAATGAAATGTAAAAAAAACCCTCACAAAATGTATAAATTTATATATATATATAGTTTTTGGCTGGATTTTTACTTTCTCCAAATGTATTTAATTAGAATACAGTACATGTATTCTATGATGTATATAAATACTCTGCTTGCCTGCTACATTATATACACACACATACTGTGTATATATATATATATATAGAGAGAGAGAGAGAGAGAGAGATATTTTATTAGGTGCTTTGAACGAGACTTTATGTTATCAGTAAATAAGTCCTTGCTTTATCATTGTGTCTGAATGCATTTCTGCAGTACACCCTCCAGGACAGCAGCACACAGCGGTGTTAGCTGATGCGGAAGGTGGCGTTTTGTCCCGCAGGGAAGCCCAAAGCTCATATCAGCTCTCTGTGTGTCAGCCTTCACATCACACCGGATTTAGCACAACATCTAATGCCCCCTGTACAGGTCTGTGCGGAGGCCAGAGAAAAGACCCGTGCTCCTGCACAGCAAACTACATATCTCCCAACATCCCTCTCTCCAGGCACGCACACCCCATTCCTCCGGATTTAGCGCAGCACCTGCCGTGCAGAGGATGTATTAGTTTCCTGTTGCTGGCTCCCTGTGTATTAAAGCCCACGGCAGAACCACGAGTCTTATTGGAAGGAGTTGTGTAGGGGGGGGTTAGGTGGGAGGTCAGGGCTTAGCTGTTAAAACTTTGACACAGCCGAGGATTTCATTGGATTTGATTTGACTTGTAAACTTTCCCTCTTTCTCTCCAGGATTGTCACTCTTATAACGAGGCTCTGCTTGCCTGCTATTGAGGCAGCAGAAATAAGAACTACCTTCTCCTGCAGACGCCCTTCTACTAGTGAAAGCATACAAAAGAACTGAGGTACAACCTTTTTGTTAGCGGTTGGGTTGACCTCGGTACCAAGGCGCTCCACAGTGACTGTCGTTTGGGATTCTTTTATTGCCCTGTGTATTAAACCGCCAGCAAACATTCAGTGCCGCAGTGCGTTCAGCAACAACATTCCAGTTGTTTACTTATTGCAGGTTGGCCCTCTCAAATGTCCAGCAAAATGCCACTTCATTCCTCCATTGTGTTAGTCCTGCATCATCACAAAACAAAGTTTCCAGTTCATTGTAGTTCCATGGCAGGTGACGCCAACTCTGAACAATTCAGCTTCTTATCCACCAGTTTTACCATTCCACCTTAAATGGTGCAGCAGGTGCCATAATGTGACTGCAGCACCTTTTAAGGTGGAACTGGAGCTGGTAAACACAAACTTGACTATTCCAGCCACAGCTGAAGGTTCGTAAGCCACTTTGGCTGGCAATTTTCTGTCGGTTTCATCAATGGTCAGGACCCCCATACAAATATTACTGGTGGTGGATCATTCTCAGCACTGCAGTGACACTGAGGTGATGGTGGTGTGTGTGCTGGATCACACGCAGCCATGCTGCTGGAGCGTTAAAACACCATGTCCACTCACTGTCCACTCTGTTAGACACTTCTGACGTTATTGGTCCACCTTGCTGAGGTAAAGTCAGAGAGAGTAGGTCTGTACATCTGTGGTCATCCCCTTAATCAGTGCTCACAGGAAGCTGTTGGCTGGGTACTTTTGGTTGGTGGACTGGTCACAGACACTGGGGTGATTGCCCCCACTCAAATAATACCTGCTCTGTGGCGGTCCTGGTTAGTGAGAGGGTAAAGGGGCGCTAATAAATAGTCTTGTCTGTAGTTGCCGTATGCCAAAGTGCACTTATATGGAGCTGAATGTATATGTAATATGGGCAAACAAGACCTTACTGACCCAAAATAGCTTTCATTATGTCCATTACTACCATACAATGTGGCACCATGCCATCTGTCTCTCTCTCTCACACACACACAAACTAACCCTGATGAATGATAAATATGATCTGCAGCTAATTGTGGTTCTTTGCCTTCACACACAACGAGAGATTGCCGGCCTACCACAGTGCCGTTTGACACTTAATTTATCCCACCCACGGGCCAATGCGCCATGCAGGAGAAAAGCTGGCCAACAGGCATCATTTGTTGGCCTGTTTAAAAGACTTCCAGGAATATGGCCTTCGGCTCCAGACTAGCGCACTTCTCAGGAGTTTTCAGAGGGAGAAGCAGAACGGCAGTCGGTCAGTTATGCTGCATGTTTGGTATCGGCCTGATTAAAAGAGAAGAGTAATAGTCTGAAAGGAGCATATTGATTTTTCTCTCCATGCTTTGTTATTCATCGCGTTGAAGGAAGTGATGCGGAGGTTAAAATCAAAGTCTGACTCAATAGAGTTCAGTTTTCTATAGACCTATGATTGCCTCTCTAAGGTACTGACACAATTACGTTGCTTCAAAATGCATTTATGAACCGTGCCTTACATAACATGCCTGACAATCTTCTTTAAGCAGTACGTTCACAGTGTAGGTGGAGGAGAAACCGAAGCTTCTGTGTGTACAGTGCATATTGACAGTAAGCTCACAATCGCAGTGTTTATTGTTCTGGCTCCAGGAACAATGACTGCCAGGCTAAAGCGCAGCACATCAGCTCTCAGCTTTCAGTTCAGTATTTAAGCCTGTATTTGGCAATGCTAAATATGAATGAATGACAGTTCTATTTAATGAATGGCTCTCAGTTGTCTTTGCCAGCTGTGTGTACTCAGGTCATTAGTTAATGTGCAAGACAGTTAACAAAATGGTGTGACATTTCTATTTGGAGTGTCAGTGGCGGTGCCAGTAAAGCAGGTCATCAAAAGGCTGTAAACTCAGAATAAATCAATCACAGACAAAGCCAAAACAGTGGGTAGCAGTTTCCTGGACATGGAAAAAGCCCAATCTTGAACTAAATTGCGATGTCAGTGGTGAATCTCTATTGGCAAAGGTTGTAGAATGGGTTTATGCTTAATCCGAGTATGGAAAACACCTATGTGTGGCATAAATTGAGTAGCTTAGTGGTAGCACAAACCTGGCAGACCACAAACGATTGCCGGCCTACCACAGCGCCATTCCATACCAAAGAACATATATAACAGACATAAAGGTCTGCTGATTAGATTGACAGAACTTGGTTTTCCGTATGGCAAATTTGTGAAAAATTTGTCAAATTTCATAGAATTCCCAACAACAGTGCAGAGAATGATCAGGAGCAGCTTTATTCCATTTGTATTGGATTAACATCAGTCCACAGTTATTACTGTCAGACTGTAAAAACTACACACTGCAAATTCATACTGGATTCAACTCACTATAGTTATTACTTTCACACTGTAAACACTACACACGCTGCAGATTCATACTGGATTAAAATCACTCCACAGTTATTACTGTCAGACTGTAAACACTACACACGCTGCAGATTCATACTGGATTAAAATCACTCCACAGTTATTACTGTCAGACTGTAAACGCTACACACGCTGCAGATTCATACTGGATTAAAATCACTCCACAGTTATTACTGTCAGACTGTAATACTACACACAGCAAATTCATACTGGATAAAATGACTCCACAATTATAGACTGTATAACTACACACTGCGGATTCATACTGGATTCAGCTCACTCCACAGTTATTACTTTCAGAGTGTAAAAACTACACACACTGCAGATACATACTGAATTAAAATCACTCCACAGTTATTACTGTCAGACTGTAAAAACTACACACACGGCAAATTCATACTGGATAAAATGACTCCACTATTATTTACTGTATAACTACACACTACAGATTCATACTGGATTAAATGAATTCTGCAGTTATTACTGTCAGACTGTAAACACTACACACTGCAGATTCATGATGGATTAAAATCACTCCACAGTTATTACTGTCAGAACACTACACACTGCACAGTGGACACCGGATACTGGATTAAAACTCATTCAGTATCTATTTCAGGTGAGGTCAGTCGCTGTTTTAGACTGGAAAAACTACAGATTCATACAAGCAAGTTATATTTGCTAAACAGTACAAAAGACATATATCTCTAAACCTTTGTAGGAGGCTTATTAACCTGCAGTGAAATAAAGAGAGTTTGGAAAAGTGTGAAACCAGGAGGAATGAAGGAATTACTGATGATGCAACTCATGTTAATTCATCTTTGGAACATGGTGGCATGAGTATGTGCAGTTGCCAGTCAAACTGACTATCTTGACTATGATGATGCACCTGCAGACCACTGCAGCAGAATGAATTCTGAAGGGTAAAGATTCAATCAAATGCCTCAAAAGTCAGCAGATGGCATTTCGCCTTACAGCAGCACAATGGCTCAAAACACATCACTGAAGCAACAATGGAGTTCTTAAGGCCAAAAAGTGCTTGGCCATATCAGTCACCTGACCAGCATCCCACTGAGTAGCACTTCCTGAAGACAAAACTGAAAGCAAAGCGTGTAAAATAAGCAGAAATCTGAAAATAACTGTGTTATAGGTCTGGCATCGTTTCACTAGGGAGAACAGCCAGCTTCTAGGGATGTGTTTTGGTCACAAAGCTCAGACGGTCATTGATTTACAACCAAGTTAAATACATGGCACAGTTTTGTTTATGATTTTAAGCTACTTTGTCCAATTAAATTTGTTCCTGTCAAATGAAAGATTATGTATAAAAAGTTCTGAGTGAGTAATCCAGCTCCAATATACACCACAAGTACACAGTTATTACTGTTATTAGCTCTCTGCTTTAGCCTTCATATGGCAACAAAAGGGTTAAAATAGCAACACGATACACACGGTGGTCATTAGGACTGACTCTCTGTGTCCAGAGTGATTTCATGCAGCTGCAGTGAAGAATCAGCCAGTATTTCAGATCAGAAATACCACCGTTCAAATCCTCCAATTTTACCCACTTAAATATCAAGTTAAATGCCCCACTGGACACATTAGTCCTGGAACTACTCCTCATGTCTCAAACAGTCTTTTGATTGACTCTGAGTTTACTGCCGATAATCAGATATTTGCAGGAGAATACATCTAATAAGTCACAATCCAATCAGACCGAGACATGGGAGGACAAGTGTTTCTGCACTTCACAGTCTATAAAACCAGGTAAAAATAAATAAGTAAATAAAAGTGAATGTGTATATACATTAACCCAGTATGAATACATTAAAATATATAATTGTATATTACAATTATTATATTTGTATATATATATATATATATATATATACTACAAATGTAATAATTACAAGTACATTTGACCTCAGTAATACAGGAGTGTAGTTATAAATATTAGTATACTTCGTAGGTAAAATGTAAGTATATTTTAATGTACTAAAAATGTACTTTAATATATACTTAATATGTACTCAAGTATATTTATGTGAATCTTAGTGGTGTCTCAATATAGTACAGTTAAGTACAATTATTTCTGTTTAAGAATGTTTTAATAGCTCTAATTAATATACCTGTATTTAGCATACCAAGTTTATAGTATATTGAAAACAGCACAATTTCATTACATTAATCATGAGTGCAAGGGAGTATACTAAGTGTACTTAAGTATACTTCAAATAATTATATCTCAGTGTGCTTTTTTTCATCGGGGGAAGCAAAAATGTACAATCACTGAGTAGATTTTTTTAACCCAGGGCCTCCTGAAAATAACAACGTATATCATGCATGACTGTCTCATGCAAATACTTTATAATTGTAATAGAAATTCATCAGAATGTCAAAAAGACACCTTATTATCCCACAGTTAAAGCTGTGAACATGTTTCATTTTAAAATCATTGTTACTGTGGAAATACTTGCTCATAACGTTCTCCAATCAATTAGCATCTAAATCAGCATCTAAATCCATGAACCATGAAGGATCTGTAGACACACCTTAATCAAAACAATAACACTGAATACGTCTTATACAGACATATGATAAATCAGACTGTAAACAGTACATACACTGCAGATTCATACTGGATTAAAAACACTCCACAATTATTACTGACAACCTGTAAACATTACACACACTGCAGATCCATACTGGATTAAAAACACTCCACAATTATTACTGACAACTTGTAAACATTACACACACTGCAGATTCATACTGGATTAAAAACACTTCACACTTATTACTGACAACCTGTAAACATTACACACACTGCAGATTCATACTGGATTAAAAACACTCCACAATTATTACTGACAACCTGTAAACATTACACACACTGCAGATTCATACTGGATTGAAGGACCACCTGTCTTATTCATTGCAGGGACATCTCATGATGAATGAAGCAGTTTTTATTTTAGAATTAAAACCTTGTTACTTTATCATACATCCAAGTTAAGTTATGCTTTGAGTTCTTCTTCTATCAGCAGCAGTAAATTGCTATGGTATGGTAATGAGCCAGAAGAGCTTCCACTCTGACACACCTCCTCTCCCAGTGGAGAATTTTCGGTGTCAAATACCAAAGTCCCCTGATGCTCTTCCTCGGCAGTGCCAGCCCTACTCATTGTTTAGTGGACAATACCTAACAGCCTGCGATTAGCTGTGGGACGCTGAGATGGAGCCGTTCTCTCCTCGCCCCAAGGGACCGCAAGCTGAATTAACCTTCAACCTGCCACTTTGCTGCATGATGAAATTACATTTTCGGCTGTTTATAGATAGACCCTGACCATGGAGACCCTTTAGACCTCTCTTTATTTCCTTAAAGTCCTCGGCAAAGGGTGTACAATTACATTGCAGCGCCTCATTTTTGGCTTTCCTTTTTTTCCAATGAACAAAGATGTAAGCGAGGCTGCATGGTGTGGACAACATGTTAGTTATGCAGTTATGTTGCTAAATATTGTGACTGTGATACACACCGTCTGGCCAAAGAAGTTGCTGCTTCATGTAAATAAATATGCACTTAAAAGGCTTTAATTGGGTTATTGGGCCAGTGATTGACAGGTTTTAGCTGGCGACAACTGTTTTAATCTTAACTGATTCTAATAGTAGCCTCTCATTCTTTAAACCACCATGTGGAAAGATGTGTCCTGTGATCATGGTAAAGATTTTACGGTGTTTCAGAGGGTTCAAATTATTGCTTCAGGCAAAGAAAACAACTAAGGAGAAGCTGAAATGCCTGGAACTGGGTTAAGAACTCTTCAGTGCAGTATTAAAACCTGGAAGGAAGGAAGGAAGGATAGTGAAGAACCGCCAACTTCACAGAAGAAATGTGATCTAAAAAAACTGATATCTGTCATTAGAAACCATTTAGACACTTGGTGAGGCTGAATAAGAAAAAATGGACAATGGAACTCTCGGCTCTGTTCAATAGTGGAAGTAAGAGCATCTCCCAGTGGTGGACAGAAATGAAGTAAATATAATTAGTTCTAATAAGTATTTTTTTCATGTATATGTACTTCACTGAAGTATTTCCATTTTGGACGACTTTTTACTTTCAGTCCACGACATTTCAAACTCAAATGTCGTACTTTTTTACTCCACTACATTATGCTAAATTTAATGGTCCTTTTGGCTTATGTGCGCATAAAAACATTGCATGTCACAACGAAAACAAGCTTATTCATGGATTCTTAGTGCATTTCAGGTCTGTACTACATCAAGGACCACCTGCAGGAAGGCAGGTAAAGCAGGATGGGGTTAATGCAAACACTGACTGACCATCACACATCAAAGCATCAGTGAACAGATCAAACATGTTGTTGCTGACTTTGTGGGTAAATAGAGCACAATACAGAAATATGAACACACGCACTTGTGACTGGTGAGTGTCTTTTTTTTAATTTATACAAACACTGTTTCCTTTTAAAGTAAATGTGTTTTGGCTAGTTTATGTTTATGAACAGAGACCTACAGATGCAATCTAGTAAAGGGAAACTCATTTGTGAACCTGTTTAAAGCAAGTTTTTATTAAACTTTAACTTGTAACTTGTAAGTTGCAAATAAATCTTAAACCGAAACAAATAGACATCAGTGTCAGACTAATTAATGACCTTCTATTAAAAGATCGGTGGACTGAGAGTGACTGAGAGTGAGTCTCTTTACCTAGAATAAGCAAGAGTCATGTTACAGAAATGATAATAGGATAATTAGGACCATAATAAATCATGCTACTTTTACTTTCCATATTTAAGTACATTTGAAGGTAAATACTTTAGTACTTTTACTCAAGCGGAGGTCTAAAGGAAGGACTTCTACTTTTACTGGAGTAATAGTTTACTACTTTAACTCAACTACATGGTTTGTGTACTTCATCCACCACTGCCATCTCCACATGATTGGGACTAAACAGCTGGACACAAAAATACTATTTGTCAGTGAGTCTAATCAGTAACAGGCTTGAATTTGCTAGGGAGCATAAGGACCGGTCTCTGGGGCAATCAAAAAGGTCATGTGGTCTCATGAGTCCCATTTGACCCTATTCCAGAGCAAAGGGCACCTTTGGGAGGGAGCAATAGGCCTGAGAAGAGCTTGAAGTGATGTGCCCATCATGCATTGTGTCCACTTTACAAGTCTCTGGAGGCAGTGTTATGATCTGCGGCTGCGTCGACTGGTCAGGTCGAGGTTCGGCAACAAAATAAAGTCGAAGGTGCTGAATAACCAGGTTATCCCTTCAATGGATTTTCCTCCCTGATAGCACGGCCATATTCCAAGACGACAGTGCCGAGATTCATCAGGCTGAGACGGTGAAAGATTGTTTTAGGGAGCATGAGGAATCACACAGTCCTGACCTTAACCCCACTGGAAGTCTTTGGGATGTGCCAGAGAAGAATTTATGGAATGGTTAAAACTCTGCCATTGTCAATACAAGATCTCAGCCAAATATGAATGGGTATAACTGCTGTCATGTTGTAAAGACTGCCAAAACAAAAATGTGGCAAATGTGCACCATAATCGAAGCTACACTTAAAGAGAGAAAACATTGGTGAGGCTCCTGAGTGGTGCAAACATTCACAGTTGACCCTATGGTCGAGATTGCGAGACCGATTCCCAGTGATGCCACAGGCACCATGAGTCCAAGAGAGCAAAATTGACCTTACACTCTCTAGATGGGTAAGATGGTAGATGGAAACCTGGCTAGCATTAGAAATTGGGAAGGCTAACGATGGCACTGGTGAATCAGTGCGACAGGAAATAAAGAGATTCCGATTCTGATTCTGATTCTGATTCAGGATTGGCCTACACTGCATTAATTAAATTATTCACATTTGCTGAATTACATAAACACCCTGATTTCAGTCTTGATTGGTTGGTTAAGGGGCATATTCCAGCCTTCTGTAGAAGCGATTATGGTGAAAATAATTAAATGTAATGTGCGTTCCTAATGCAACAAGTGATGTTTGCGACCTCTAGGTAAAAAAAAAAAAAAATCAAGGATATCTTCCAAAAAAACCCTGTTGAGAAAAAAAAAAAGAGTCCTTTCATGAACTGGTGATCCGATTACCCATCCAGATTAAAAGATAAGACGCGCACAAGGTCACGATGCAAATATTCTGCCGTGTGAATTAATTGGAGCGATAATGAGTGTGTGCTGGCCTGGGCAGGAGCAGGCGAGGCACCAGGAGAATACGCTCAATGATTTATTCAAGCCCCAACCCTGGCTGTTTGTCCACATCACTTAGAGGGATTTTCATCCTTCATCCATGGGATAAAGGCCGATGTTATCTCTGCAGTCTGTAGACTTAAACAACGACTGCTTAAACTGTGCTTCATACTTAATGGGAATAAACAAGAGTCTTTATCAGACGCAGTGCTGAACCAGGAGAGTTTTTTTTTTATTTATTTTGACCCAAAGCAAAGATTAAAGGTACTTCTGTACTGCAGGTAAAGTGGGCCAAATCTGACTTCATGCATTCCTGAAAACAAAGGTAACAGTTCTTGGATGTAGTCTGGACGTGCTATGGAAAAAATAAACACTTGATTTGGTATTGAACCTTTACAGTATAGCAATTGAAAGGACCTTTAGCTGTTCTCAAACATTTAAATTGATGTGTTGTATATCGTCGCTGTCCAAAGAAAAACATGTATCTCCACTTTTGTTGATTTTGATTTTTATGCATCATTTATTAAACACAGCAGCTGCTGTTTACACTGTGTGAAAGTTTCATGGTGAATGTAGTAACAGATACGGCCCAAAAGTGCTTGGAAAAAAGTCTGGTTCCATTGACATTTATTAAAGTTAAATTAGATTTTTGGCCTCTCCTGTAAAGAGGCCATTTTGGAGATGCTTATTTTTCCTTAGACAGCGATGATATGGTTCTATATGGAACCTTTTGGAACATGGTTCTATATAACACCAAAAAGGCATTCTGTTTGTAACATTAGAAGGTACTATACAGAACCATACACAACTCAACCTCTACGCAGCTCCATTCTGATCTGCTGATATGTATTGTTCCCCAGACCTATCTCGCCTTATTAAAAGACAAAATCTTATTATAAAAAAATTGAAATGAGCCTTCCCTCGGTTTGCACAGTGAAAAAGTCCTCCCAGGGAAGACTTGTCCCTGGGGGACATTCCGGAAACATGGGAAAAAGGGATTCTGCACAGTGTCGAACTTGGAAGAATCGAAAAAGGTCTGTTCTAGGGAGATTAAATTTGGAAGCTATTGAGGAGAAACAGGTAAATGTGTCGTCAAAGAAAACCTTAAAAGTGGTAATACCTCCACCCCCCCACCCCCACCCCCAACCTGTAAATCTGGAGTCCAGGGTTGCAGGTTTAAATAAATGTTTTTTACAAATTGGACTCAAGACAGACACCTCAGCAAAGTGAAACATTCTGCAAAACCAGGTCCAGATCGTTAGAGTAGACACTACTAACGGATTGGAGGAGAAGCGAGAGGGAAATATGAGAAGAGAGGAATAGACCAGGGCATGAATAGAGGATGAGTGACAGGAGAGGGATTCCATGGTACATCACACAGCCTCTGGGTATTTAAACCCGAAGGCCATTTTGGCTGCAAAATAGTAATACATAAAATTAGGGCAGGCCAAGACACCAAAAGAATGGGGACATTGAAGAATTCCTTTCCTGATACGGGCGACACGACCACCCCAAATAAACCCAGTGACAGCCTTATCTAGAGAAACATAAAAAGAATTTGGGAAGAAAAATAGGAAGACATTGAAAGGGGTGGCCAATCTTATCCGCAAAGGGCCAGTGTGGCTGGTTTTCATTCCAAGTAAGCAGGAGATCGTGTGATCTGTTGTCTGAGCAGTTGATGAATCAAGCAGAATCAGGTGTGCTCCTGCTCATTCGGAATTAAAACCTGCGGCCACACCGGCCGTTTGTGGATAAGGATAGACACCCCTGGCTCAAAGCATCGTTGCTGACCAGTAAAGTCAACTAGTCAACTGCACAAGCCCTACAAAGCAGCCAATCAGAACGAAGCTCATTTACACATATCAGTCTTAAAGGCATATAAACAACAAAAGAATTACAGTTCAGCTCTAAGATGTAAAGAGAGGTTGGTCATGTAAAATTGAATTATGACTGTTTTTGGGGGGAACAAAGGCTTTATAACTTTTGGTTAGCAGTTGATTGCTGATTGTTCTAAACTTTGTATCCCCACTCTATGTAATCTGACAATACCAGCTCTACATTGCTGTCAAAGTGATGATGAAGGGACCGTTCATACTGTTACCTTAACTAAATATTACAAATGAAAAGTATTTTCCTGCTTTTCCTGGAAAGTTGGCCTTTTTACAGCATTCCGACAGCACCAAATTACTGGGCTTCACTTCACTTGTTTACTTGTAGATGTTCTTTTGCCCAGGACCTGTACAGACTAGTGTTGAATATTGGCCTCATTAAAAGGCAATGATAAACAAGCAAACCAAAGAGTGGATTTGAGTAACAGATAAGGCTCCTAAAGCATCAAGAAAGTTTTTACGACTTGCGTTTGATGGGTACATGAAGCTCCTAAATCGCTCATGTCACGAGTTGCGTTTCATATATGAGCCTTAAGGGGTTGTGCATTTCCGACGGACATTTAGTTCATTTTATTATCCACTCTAATCGGCCTCGATGGAGAACAGAAATGATTAAAGCCACTCATCATCCTTTCTTATCCCTCGGATATTGAACAGCCGATGAGACGCTTCAAAGGGTATTGGATTCCGTGTGTGTGTGAGAGAGTGTGTACATATCTTAGCTCGCCATTGATACTCCAGCTCAACTGTACAGTTACACCCATATGCTGAAAATTCACCAGAGAAGGTTTTCACCTTAAATCATTTAAAAGCATTATGCAGAGCCAAAACAAACGGGACACGATTAAAGAGCCTTCAGTGATACCTCAGCTGCCATTTCTATCACCAAGGGTCACCAAGGATGAGTTGACTAAATTGCTTTTTCGGAATGATAAATACAAGGGTCATGCGGGCCGTCCACAGGCGGAGGGAGCAGTTAACTTTTGCCCATGCATAATTCAACGTGACACAAAGAACTTACTCAACCCCCCATCCCCCCCTCCCTGCCCCAAATAAACCTTCATGAATCAATGGTAAATTATTGAAGCTAAACTCTGGCAGCAATGTTGGTAAGGTTAGTTGAGGCTCTGTGTAAACCGAGGCTATTAATATGACCTTTCTGCTGCCTTGATCCCTGGTAAAATTAAGTCTGGCCGGAGGCCCAATTTGATGCTTTCAGCATTTTCAATCTGACTTGAATCAGAGATAAGGTTTATAACCAGAAGGGCACCTTCGCTTCAAGAAGCTTTTTGTGAATGCTTGCCAAAAGAAAGCCAAAATTTAGCTTGGAGAAGAATGCAAAATGCCGTAGCGGTTAGCTTCGAGTAAAAGCAATGGAAAATCAAACTTACCCTATTTACCCTTCTAGCCCAAATGCCTGCCAAGACATGTTCGGTGTCTGTTCTTAGCATCTTTAGCTTTGCAATGGAGCTACAAGGCAAATGTAGCCCATTAATTAGCATAATGCTAACTGCTTGCCTGAATCATCATACATTTGCTTCAAACTATGTGGAGCTTTAAGCAATCTCACACAGACTTCTTGCTTACTTCTGGCACTCTTTGACATACTGGTATCAGAAAACATGGACAAACGTACAGACAAAATCCAGTTTGATAGTCAAGTGATAGTCAAGTCGGTGATTTCTATAGATAAGAGTGTGTTAAACCACATAAGCAAGTCAAGTTGAGAAGGTCAAATGATTTTTGACCTCTTGTTTGTATTTGTACGCAGCACATACTGAAGTACCGCCCTCTTTTCATTATTAGTTTTTTCCCATTGATTAGGTTGTCAAAAGTGGACTGAAGGCCTGTCAGATTAAATACCAGCATAATTAGGATATGACAGAGGAATCAACCAGTCAAACCCAGATTTGGGTTTAACATCACTTTAGGTCTCCTTCTAGAGATATGCCACTTACGATGAATGCAAACATTCAGTGTAAAACTGGTATAAGCTTAAGTACATGTTAACGTGTGTTACAGGCTACAAATAGAACATTGAATGCCCATAGAATGGCCAAATTAAACACAGTTAGCTTAGTGCAAACATTCCACTAGAATCTCCACTAGAAGTTTTTTCCAATCAGATCTTTGTCCCGATGTTGGTAATGATGGGCATTAGTAAGTACACACCTGTGCTGGCGATGTAGCTTTCAAATGCGGATGTAGGAGAGACAGAGGTGCATCATCTTGCCGCCAAACAATTGCTCTATCAAGTCATGGTTCAGAACTCTTTGCGCTCTTGTTCAATTCCAACTCTTCCGTCACTCTGGATTTGACGTTATCATTCATTGTCATGTTATGCGACACAAATGACTCTTTGACATCCAATCTGAGCGTCTAGAGCTTCATATGTAAAACTCTGTGTCACGTGCCCATCTAGCCTCTTGCAGGCGAATACACCCGTGAACTCCAATTCCCAGAACCCCTCTGGCGATCATGTGACTTCCCGCTCGCAGCCAGCAGCCAATCCCAGACCGACCTCACCCGAAAACTGATTTGACACACCTGTGTTACTTCCTTTATAAACTGCTCTGTCGGACTTCCTCTTTGCGAAGTAACGTTTCTGTTTGCCAGTGCGTAACCGAGCCTTTCTTACTCTTACTGTTATTTTGGTTTATGACTTTATCTGCCTGTTCTCTAAATACGATTTTGGATTTCCCTTTGTTGTTGTTCCTGTTTGCCGTTTCCCTGACCTCTCGCCTGCTTTTGTGTTTACGTCCCTGGACTGCGTCTCTTTTAATAAATCCTTCAAAAGCCTCTACTGCTCGCGTCCTGTTTTCACCGGACCCTGACACTCTGGAATTGGAATTTCGGTTTAGATTTGATTTGCCAAAATCGGATGTTGTGTGTTTTTTTTAGCTGAATGGACTTTCAAAAAACAATATGGACACAATCTGGATATACCAAAAATCAGATTTGGGCTGTCTGTCTGAATGTAGCCTTAGAGGCATTAAATACCATTTTTATTTTTCACTCTGTGGCCATGTTTTGACATTTATAGCCCATACTGGAGGGCTAGCACTAATAGTCATGGTTTGGCACTGTGTTACAATGCACTGCTTTGAGTATATCATGGATTTTGTCAGTACTTAAAGAACTATGACCAAATGCATGTTTCAACTTTCAAATAAAGCACATTGAGCATATCTTTGATGTCCATTTCTGTTGATTTATATTTTATGTCATTCAAACATGACAGGTGTCCTTTAACTTGTGTGGAAATTTAATAATGACTGGATCAATAGAATGCCCCAATATTTGATTCCCAAAAAAACACTTGGAATAAAACATCTTTATAGTAACTTACATTAAAAATGAAGAAGGTTTTTGCCTTCTCTTGTTACCATTTTGGAGGGTATATGAAATATTTAATAAAAATTATAGTGTTTTTCATTGTATTTATTTTTTTATGTAACTGCTGGAGCATTCTATCTATTCCAATTTAGCAGATAAGAAGAACTACACATCCTCATGCATATCATGTACTGTGAAAACTGATAATGACGCTACTGGAGCCGAACTATGAGGTTAATGTAGCTAACAAGTGAAAAAGGAAACACCACACTAGTTAGTGGAGCAATCGCATGTTTAACCTGCCACACACTTATCACAATCATGTGTTGAGTTAAGGTATTCTCTATTAGACTTGCTTACGTGATTCTGGACACTGTGTGACATTTGAATGTCTATGAAAGTAGACCATGTAATGTTAAAATTCAGGCTTCAAGCTATGCAACATACTGTTAGTCCATGTTTATGTCATACAGTTATACAGTCCTTGGAGGCAAAAAGGATTGTGAATGTTTATGGCCAGTTACAGCTTCTTCTTTAATCAATTTGACATCAAAATTGATAACAGCAGCCTTTATGGCACATGACACCTATAAATCCTTATAAATCTATACATAGGTTTGTAGCCTTATGTCACTGCCCTATAGTGACATGTCACCGACATCACACAGAAACAGGATATTAGCAGTATTGGATTCATCACAGCCTCTCAAATCCCTACGTGCAAAACAATCACAAGCTCACTGACCACTCTTGTACGTGTACATGAAAGCGGATGGCTGCATTAGCATACTAGCGGCAATGAAACAAAGGCTTTCTATCGATACTGAGCTGCCATCCAAACGTCCTCCGCGTGAACTGGCTGGCCTTGCCGGCCCTCCGGTGGGAAACATCTAAAGCAACTCATCAGTAGTGAGTCAATGGCCCACTCTCTCTCGAGCCATCCACTCCGCCCGCGTCTCACTGCAAATTCGGGTCAATGGCTATAATTAGCCTCCGCTTGGCAGGTGATTTCAAATCTAAGCCCCCAGACGCGCTCAAATATGCCATGTAGGTGTCACTTTAAAAGGGTGGGAGAGAAATGCCACTGTTTCTAGGCATGCTAAGCTTTAGTTAAGTGTCACGATCAGGATGATGGAGGACATGGCTGTTTAGATTGTGTTGGCAGAGGCTTTTGTGGATGCTGGAACTGATGGCTCGTGGGGACAAGTTAACCCATTTTTTTGGAGGGGGGGTGGAGTAAAGGGATGTGGATATGCTAAGCTTGTCTTATCTTGATTTTTCAGACAGACAGACATGTTGATGGTGCTGACAGATACCCAACTGCTGGCAAAATATCTGTCAGGATCAGTGACAGCTCTATTTCAGGATGCATCAACTTCTCCTTTGTAAAAGCCCCAGTGTACCTACTAACTGCCCCGCGCTTCAGCATGCATTGCCCATCAACAGTTTGGGAATGTTGAGCTTTTTTTTTTTTCCTTACTCACTTTGTTGTAGCTTGACATATCAAAGACAAAGCAGGTTGATTTAGAGGACAACACTATTACATGTGAATACAGACAATAAGATGTCAATACGTTCTTTGGGACTACAGCCAGAGGTCAAGAACTTTAGCCCTTGTTGTGGTATCAGTGTTTAAGGCACATTTTGGGTCAGATATACACTTTTAGCAATAGTTTGGAGAAAGAAAACTGTCATATTATTATTTAAAGCTTGCTCTTCATACCCACCAACACTTACAGAGCTTTGGAAGTCTTGGCAAATAGATGTTTCATGCTAAGGCTTTGAAAGTTTTCCCTCCTAATTGAAATGCAATGGTGAGAAAATCGAAATGTCAAAAGGGCAAAGTGTCCTAAACTTTTGATGGGCAGTATATGTCTGAGGCTGACAAAGACCTCAAGGCATCTACTATCCAACCCCAAAACATCAATAATAACTTCAAAAGACTTCTTCAAAGCCCCAAAGCAGTACAACAGTGAAAAACAGCTCCCCCCACAGGAGGGGTGTCTAGTTTGGGTCAGATAGATTTAGGATGGTTACTCTTGGCAAAATAAACTCCAAAACCCCTTAACCTGCAGTCGTTTGCCAAATACTATAAAACTAATCTAACTAAAATATAGCTGCCTTTGGACCAGAACCTCATATCTCCTCAGTTTTTGACATAATTTGGAGTTGCATGTTGAATGGACAAATATAAATGGGCCAAAATGACCCAAAAAAAAAGAAAAATAGAAAAGCCGTCTTGACTTACATTAAAAGTAAAGGTTGTGTCTTCCTTCTCCTGAAAAGCTATATCAGAGCATATCAGCACTGACGTAGTTTTGAGGACTTTTTGAGAACTGTAGACCCTTAAGGCCACTGCACACTGGCATACAGTACTCAAAATTTTAATCAACTGAAGTGACCCTCATTTTCAGTGCAGCTAAGAATATACATATTAAAGCAATTGAATAAAAAGGAAATTAAAATGGAATTTAATCTGGTTAACTTAAAATGAAAAAGACTGCATACACAATTTGACAACAAAATTAAACAAAATAAAACAAATAAGACTTAATTAAGAAAGGCAAAAATAAATAAAGCCAATTAATAAGCTAATGAATATGATTTTAACACAGATGGATAAATAGGCCAACTTAAAATTGAAAATAAAACTCGGGGGAAAAAAGGATTATAAAAACTAATAAAAATGGTTAATTAAAACAATTAATGGATGCTGACTGCTTTCAGCATTTGCATCCCCAGCTCCAGCACTGTTCAGATGTTTCTACATGGCATACTGTATCACATAGCATTTTACTATTAATGCGTTAAATGAACCCAAAGAAATTAACCGTAGGTGACATGTAGCTGATATTTCAGATAAACACACAGTAACAGCAGCGAAGAGCTTCTTTTACACGGCCATAGGAAATATAGGAAGTAAAGCAGAAACACTCCAATTCCACTTTCTGATTCATTTTACTGGCCAAAGTGGACTTGCAGCACGACTCCAGGGGCAATGAAAAAACAAACCAAAAGCTCCTTTTAAGACCCAATAAATTGCTCTCACCTCTGTTGTCCAGGCTGTGCTTATGATTGACCTCTCCTCCTACTTTCCCGAGGCTGTCCACACTGCGTGTACCCTGGCTGCTGAAGTCCTCCTCCAGCTGGGCCTTTCCGTCCAGTAGTTGCCCTGGCTGGTCTTCATCCTCACAGTCGCAGTCATCCAGGATAGGGGTCTCACGAATGGGCATGCCAATGACAGAGGAGTGCTGGTGGGGTCGCGGACCCCTAAAGCCATCTCGAGCCTGTGGGGGTCCCAGCAGGACGGAGGGAATGTAGTGGATCTCGTGGGTAGCCTCGGTGCTGGCGCTTTTCTGTGGAGCCCGGCGACGCCGGCACCAGCGCTGACGCGTGTACAGCACCAGGGTGAACAGGAGGATGAGGAGGAGGAGAGCAATCAGGCCACCCTGCGAGAGAGAGACAGAGAGAAGAGGTTCATGTCTAACACAATCATTTCCAGGCTTATTATTACATTCTTAATTGTGAAGACTATAATTCAGTAATTGATCAATAACTACTGTTAAACCAGTCTACACATTAAGGGATAACCTTGAGAAGTCTAGAATTAGTATTGGCCCTTATTTCCAGTGCCTGAGTCAAATTACATTATTTTTATATGTAATTACATAATTATTACATGTAATTACATAATTATTACATGTAATAAGTTGTATTTACTTTGATTTACACTCTGTTTTGATAGTATTGAGTCTGTCCTGACACTTTTTTTTTGCTAAAAGTCAAAATAACCCTTAACAATAGCTATAATAGCTATGTTATTTGGCAGGACAATTTATATGTAATTATCCAATTACACAATAAACAAAACGTAAGAAGACAAGCTTTAATAATACAGCAAACATATTTGGCAACCACAAATGACCAAACATATCAGATGGTATCAGGATGGAAGTGCTAAGTGATACATTAAATGTATATTACATTATTATTCACAATTAATTACATATTTATTACATATAATAAGTTACATTTACATTGGATATATATTTTGTATTGACCAGATGGAGTCAGTCACACTGAAACGTTTCTATTAGCCAAGATTTGCATTCAATGGACATTTTCTACCCACAGGTTCAATGGTTTTTCCATTTGCTTACAACTGAACAAAAACATGGCAAAACGCAAAGGACATTTATACTTCCTAAACAGAAATACCTTAATAACTTAAGTCATAATAAAATATACCCTGTTCTACTTAATCAATCTTATTGCATAGATTGAAAGCTTACAATCTGTACTTCCCAATAGTAAACAAAATATAAGGAAATGTAAGGTGTGTATACGATGAGAGATCCACTGAAACAGTGAGTTTATTTGGTGAACACAAAGGACCAGACAGTAGCCAGGAAGATATCAGATTGGGAATGGAAGTGCTGGGCGAGCCACTAAAGCTCTCTATCATTTCCAGGTGAATGTAACATCTCACGTTACTGCAACACTTTTGCTTCTGGCAAAACACTGAGTGGGTTTATTCCTGCCAATCACATCCAGCACATCATATTACTGAGAGATACCAGCCTGAATGCAAGGAGCTGAGAGTTCGATTGCTTTGGTTCATTCCAAAGTGAGATTGGATTGTCTCCGGATGTCACTGTGGAGGTTAAGGTGGCAAAAACATGATATGGAAAGTACCAATGTATGTCATAATAAGCAAAGCTTATTAGAAAAAGATAGAAAGAGATAAAATAGGATAAGTATAAAATGTGCAGTAACGTGTTGATCAGTATTACAATAAAACAAACTATAAATAGATAAATGATTACTTCTTTATTTATGTGTTTATTATTATTATTATTATTATTATTTATTTCTTTTTTATATTTGCTCTTACTAAATTATCCTGGCAAGGCTTGCATTAGAGTCATTTTACTATGGGTAAGCAATGTAAATACCCATCAGTGGTGGGAAAATAAAATAAACAGAACATTTAATTTTATTTATTATTAATAACAACTGAAATAGGAATTACGGTTCATTAATTTTAGGCTGTGTTTGGTATGTAACTGGACAGTCAAAGATTATTTCATGATTATTTTCATTTCATAAAATATACACATTTAATTCATATTTATTTAAAAATGGAAGTTCTTTTTAATCATATTTGACTTAAGTATTTCTCCAGGGAATACAGTAGGTCCTTTAGAGCATGGTATTGGTGCCAACCAATCATGTATTGTTGAATGAGGCAAAGAATGTCTGGTCACCCAGGTATATTACACTGTAGAGTGAACATATGATAACACCACCCTGTTTAATGGAAAAAGAAAACCTTCTCTAGACAAGAACTTTTAGGGCGCGAAGTCACCACAGTGAGTCTTTGGTAGTACTAATCCAACACTGGCCATCTTTCCATGCTGGGGCTGAATCTCAAATGGGCTCTGCTCCCTACATAGTGCACTACCAATTAAACTGAATACTGAATGCTGCAGCCTGAATATGCATAGTATAGGTATATAGTGTGATTCAGACACCTGCATACTCCACAGATAATGTAGAAGCTAGAATTTCTACAGTGCAGTATTTAGCATGTATGGAGGCATTTCAGGTTCATTCTGGTTTCAATGCTACTTCTGACCGAAACATAGACAGTTGAAGCATGTAAGACATTCAGGTGATGTTCTTTAGACTTATATATTGTAGTCTCACAGTGAATCATATCGTAAGTCATTCTAGCCTGTGTTATTAATGATGGAGTTGTTTAGCATGTTTGCTATCTTTTAGCCTGTTAGCTAGCTGACCAGCCTGGCTTGGCTCTAGTTAAGGAAATGAGTTAATTAGCTTTAGTGTCAGTAACCACACAAGGGTTTTCTGTGATGTTGCACAGTAGTAGAGTTCAGTTGTTGTTGCTCAGCCAATCAGATTTTAGAACCGGAACAATCCGTTTTATAATAGCATGTAATAACTTGAATGCAGAATTCAGGTGATCCGGGTCATAGCAGAGCCTCAGCCACTCAGATTACAGAACCAGAATTCTCTGCTTCATATACTGCCTCCATGTGAGATGCTTTCAGTTGTCAAGATTTCATTTCTCTCTGTGCAGGCAGCTGACGCCGATAAAGGTGGCAGCCAAAAACACTGTTCCCATTTCAGCAGGCTCGGCGTGTAAGTTGAACACAGTTTCTTCTCCTGTTCATGTCCTTGGCCTGAGGGCTCGGTAAGTCCCTGATGCAGTGCAGGATCCATTGCTCCATGGTTTGTCCCATTTCATGGCACGTCAGAGACATCAAAGAGCGCTGCTCGCACAAGCTGCTCATGCATAATACTCTTAAATCAGGAATCAATTGTCAGTGTGGGAACGAGAAGCACTGGGCGCAAAGATACTGCAGGCTGTGTAACTTCTCCATTCTTCTCCACTCTCACATTCAGCACTCCCACCACACTTCAAAAAAACCTTAATTGAAAAATTTAATTACTTAAAAGAAAACTGTGGAGCCCACAGATGTTCAGCAATGTCAGAGTGAAAAGTCTGGGGATGCAGATTCTCTAGCGGCTTTAAACAAATACTTGGAATAAAACAATGAAAAGCAATAATTTAGTTTAAAATACTATTTGAGCCTCAAAAATACTTTAAATTAACTTCTGCTAGAAGCATAGAGTGGCAATAATACACTAGAGTAGATCAAGTTTTAAGCATGTTGAGCTATTTTTGAAGAAATTTTCATTATTAAAAATTTTAATCATTTCATATTCTTAGAATTTATATACTGCTCAAGTCCAAATTTCTGGACTTACTGTTTACTTTAAAAAGTGTGACAACTAGCTTCCCAACTTTTTTTTTTTTTTTTTTTAAGTAAACTCATCGTGTTACAGTTAGTAACTGACAATATTGGTCAACTGGTAAATGAATAGAAACAAAATCAATCAGGCTCCATTGCTTTTAGGTAAACAGTGATTGATGACTGAAATGATGGTTAGTTGTTAAGTTGTTAGTAGTACAGTTGGTAAGACCACTTTCCACGAGATATCAGACTGGGGTTCAAATCCCAGCCCAGGAAAATACAATACACTATGCTACTTTTAAGCTTGATGTCTTTATTTTTCTTATTCTTCATTCTATTTATTGTACTTTATTGTAATTTTCTCTTAGTGAAATACTTATTAACAGTAAACATGTTTGTCTGGTCTGTTTAGTATGTTACATGTAATACATGTGTGCATTCAACGAG
>CM067496.1:1398635-1417889 GCA_034552555.1 Semaprochilodus insignis | reverse complement strand
TGAGATTTATTAGACAGGTTGGTAATAAAGCACAACAGCATGGACCAGGCAAACGTTACCGAGGGGACAAGGCAGAGAGAATAACCAGAGAGGCAGGCAGGGGTCGAGAACCAGAGAGCAGGAGATACGGGCAGACAAATCCAAAAGAGTGAGACAAAAGCGTAAACCAGTAAACAAATGGGGAAGTCAATACCAGAAGGGCCAAACAAACCAGCAACCAGATCAAAGGGGAGAACCGAGAGAGAGAGAGAGAGAGAGAGAGAGAGAGAGAGAGAGAGAGAGAGAGTCCAGAACCAAAGAGAAGTCAAAACCAGAGAAGATAAACAGGGAAGGCAAGAGAGAATGCTCAGTATGCAAACCGGGTTTGGCAATACTTCACAGAGTGTATGTGTGTCTGATAATCAATACTCAGGCGAGAGGGCGCGAGAGGATGAGGTGTGATTGGACAGTTTGGGACATGTGACAGTGACATCATTGGGTAATGAACTCTGGGACATTGAGTTTGGGAGATTAGAGGTGTCAGGGAAACCCAGAGGCGTGACAGGTGCCTTGTTCAGTGGGACTATACTCATGTCCTGTTGGTTCAGGCAACTGAACCAGCAATCCTCCAGTTCCTTACCTTCTAGCTCAAGCCTGCCCTATAATAGTTAAGTAGCTTAATAAGGGAACTGAAAGAATTTCAGAGGGTAGCTGAGTTTATTACTGAATCGGTGAACCACAATACGTGATATTGGACTTTACCGATCATTTAGGAGGCTGCTAAACACTCCGCACATTCAGACCAGCCGGGTTTTTCTATCCACTACAGTTATGCAAAGAAACTTTAGATGACATGGGCTACCGTGATTAGGGATGTTGGAACGAGCAAGATGGAGAGATTTAACTGGGTTTTTAAGTAGGATTATCTTTAAGCCCTGTGCAGTTCAGAGACAGCGAGCAGAACAAGCAATGACCCTAATGAGAGCTGAATTCTTGTACCACCCTGAAAACATCATCCTCGAAGTTGTTTTCTTATTTGAATTTCCTGTTCCACCTTAAATGACTCCAGAATGGAACTGTTGCATTATTTAGGGTGGAACTGGGACCAACCTTGTTCCATCTCCCATCTGGGAATGCAAACGCACCAGACAAATCTGGGAGCACATTGTTCAGAGCCATTTTTCAAACACGCTGTGCATTCAGCATTTTAGAATTTCAAAAGCTGCCTTGGAAAAGCTATGCGCCATGGTCTGGACATCTGTAGGACCAATCATTTCCAGCCACTTGTGTGTACTGATAAGAGAATTGCCATAGCATTATACAAGCTGGCCACTTAGAGGAAATGTTTGGTGTGTAACAACAATTCACCGTAAGACCGTTTGGAATGAAATCATGTAATTTAAGACTTGATTAGTCATCATTTATTCAATAAACCCGTTTCTAAACCTTTTTTTTTTATCTTATCCTAGTGTAAAAACTCTCATCATATTCTCATCAGGCTTTTACATTTTGATTTTTTTCCTTAAAAATTTGCCAAAAGTTGGTGGATGGGAAACCCACCACAGGTCCAGAGTTCCTTTAGGTGTTTTTCTTGGTAATTATTTTGGGCGACATAATGGTTCCAAATTACACCGAAATGTCCAACAGGTTCTAGATATTCACTGGATCCATGTGTGGAACAAAAACCACTGTGCTAATATATTGAGCAAAATTATGATAAGTCACCATAGCAATCAAACTATACACAAGGCTGATACACAAGAAAACTTTACAGGAGAAAGAAATAAACATAATTGACTTTTAATTGAAGTCAGTGTAACTAGAATTTTACCAAAGTAAGTTTGGCCAATTGTCATCATTTATTAAAAAAGAAAAACTCTTATCCCTCACTCTCTTTTTTGCATTTTAGCTTTAGCAATATTGTAATTCTTCAATTTTCTTATTCTTCAATGGTCATATTTCAGGCTATTCCTTTCAGATTTTTGCTTTCAGAATTTGCCAAAAAATTGGTAAAAAGTGGAATTTCATTGGCTGCTTTTTTTTTTTTTGGGTAACATAATGGTCAGTACCTAATTACATTGAAATGTCCAGTAGGTTCTAAGTATTCACTGGATTAGCTGTTCTATTACTACATTGAGTAAAATTATGGTAAGCAGTCAAATTATACATAAGACTGATGAATGAGAGTGTCCATTTCTGCTGCTTATTCTGTTCTACCAAAAAGAAAATTACAGTCTTGAAATGGTCTATTTTAGGTAAGTGCCACTCGGTTTGACATTCTGCTTCCTAACATGATGAACTTCAAACATTTTTGGCACAAATGTCCATATACTTTTTTTTAGTTCCTCAGTAAAACTAATGCAATATGAGGCCATATAGCACTGTTGGTGGAACAAACCATTGATTTTCTTTATGTAACATAATTTAAAAAAATATCTGTTTCCTTTTAAGTTATGTACATGATGAATGGACCAAAAGAAATGGTCCAAAATGACATTGGAAAAACCTGGTTCCATCGGCTTACGTTAAAAGTAAATTATGTTTTTCCTTCTCCTGTAAAGTTCTCATTTTGGAGATACAAGGTTTTGGCCCGGCCACAGTGATAATCACAATGCTGGCATTCCGTCCGTATCATGCAGCCCCAACGGCTACATTACCAGACCAACTGCAATACTCTCATTCGGCTTGATATGAATTTCAAAAAATCTATTAAGCCCAGAATCTATATACAGCTGATCAGGCCCTTTAGTGATCCCACCTCAATCATCCCACCTGATTGCTTTCTGGCTGTGAATATTGAGCAGAAACTGGCCAGCCGGCATATTTCTCCAATTCCAACTCTCACTCCGCATCCCCCCCGGCTCAATATGTCCGCACCTCCTGTCCACCCCTCCCCTCCACCCCACTCTTTCTATCTCTGCTCCACTTGGCCCTGGCCAGTTCTCGGAGGGCAGATTTGTCTGGAGATGGCCATCGCCTTCACCCTGTCCCAGTGAGTTACGGCTGTGCTTTAGCACTGAGTTACTGAGCTACCTCACCAACCCCTGAAACCCCCCGAGACACGACCATCAGTCCAGCAAACTGCCCTCATTTTACACATACACTCGCTCGCACATACACTGACTGGAAACAGATTACGCTGCATCTGTAAAAGCTGAAATTTACATATATACAAGAATTGATCAAGCGGTCTCTGATCACTGGCCCTTGAAAGCGCACACACAGTACCGACAAATCTACAGTCGGATGCAAAAGACTGAATATGTGTGTCTTTTGACTAGGGGTGCATAAACGTCTACACGCAGTCCTGTATAAGACTGAAACCCCAATTGTAGCCAAGCAGCCAAGACACGTTTGCTTCTGCCCTACAGCTAGGAGGCTAATGTAGCTAACAAGTAATGGAAGCTTGTGTACACAAATTAGCATCACGTTAACAGCAAGCCTGAATCAGCAAACTTGCTTCAAGCCATGTCAAACTTTTAAGCAATCTCGCAGGAACTTGTTAACGTGGTTTCTGAAGCTGTACGATGCACAGACTCTAAAATTTGCACAAAGAAAAGTTTACAGGTGAAAGAAAAAAAAAATAAACGCATTTTACTTTAAATTAAAATCAATGTAACCAGAATTTTATCAAAGCAACGAGGTGATCATTTTCAGTGGTGGACAAATTGTACTTTTGTACCTTGACTTGAGTACAGACACATACTGTAGAACTGATCTACGTCACTCTTAACTAGCCCTCATGCTTCCATTATTTGGGGATGACGCTTCATAACTGTGCTACAAATGTAACAGATATGTCACTTTTATTTAAGGGACTTTGTCAGACTACCTCATCCACTGTCATCGTGACATAATGACATGGTCACGTCTCCCTCTACACCTACATCACAAACATCACAAACACATTCCGAACAGATCAGTGGAACTCCAAATTTGCCATAGTTCTGATCACACACACCTGTTATTATTCCTTGTGTGTATATACCTGTTTTTTTTTTCCATTTCCATGTGAAGTATTGCCAACGTTTTCTGTATTTGTCCTGTTAGCTGTCTTTTGTGTTAGCTGTTTATTATTAGCCGTTTATCATGATAGTTGTTTTTGTCGTGTTAACTGCTTTTGTGGTGTTGGCTGTTTTTCATGTTAGCTGTTTATCCTGCTAGCTGTTTTTGTAGTGTTAGCTGTTTGTTGTTAGCAGTTTTTGTCATGTTAGCTGTTTGTTGTTAGCTGATTTTGTCGTATTAGCTGTTTTTGTTGTGTTAGCTGTTTGTAGTGTTAGCTGTTTATAGTGTTAGCTGTTTTTGTTGTGTTAGCTGTTTGTCATGTTAGCTGTTTGTTGTTAGTTGATTTTGTCTTAGTAGCTGTTTTTGTTGTGTTAGCTGTTTGTAGTGTTAGCTATTTGTTGTTAGCAATTTTTGTCATGTTAGCTGTTTGTTAGCTGATTTTGTCTTATTAGCTGTTTTTGTTGTGTTAGCTGTTTGTTGTTAGCTGATTTTGTCTTATTAGCTGTTTGTAGTGTTAGCTGTTTGTTGTTACCTGTTTTTGTTGTGTTACAGGTTTTGGTCATGTTAGCTGTTTGTCAGGTAAGCTGTTTATGTTGTGTTAACTGTTTATGTTAGCTGTTTATTGTTAGCTGTTGTTGTCATGTTAGCTGTTTATTGACATGTTAGCTGTTTATTGTCGTGTTAGTTGTTTTTGCAGTGTTAGCTGCTTATTGCTGTGTTAGCTTTTTGTTGTGTTGTCTTTTCTCTGTGTCTCTCTCCCCATGTATCTAGTGCTAGCTATCACAGTTTTGACCTGGCCTGGTCTCAAACGTCACTTGCTGTTATCCTCAAATCTCCGGTTCACAACAGCGGCTGGAATTTTGTTAATCGTTTTGTGCATTTTTATGTTTTGAAGAAGCAAATTTCAGACACTAAACATGTTTTTTTTACCTGATTGTCTCCTTTGCTGCTTTTTTTTTTTGTAAAAACATTTGTTTAAACCTTAAATATGTGTATATATATAAATAAACATAAATAACAATTATTCTCTACCTGTAACAGGAATAAGTCTGCTTATGAATTCCAGATGCCACCGCGCAGCCGAAAGCAGACACTGAAATTTGAAGGATAGTAATGGCCAGGGTAGTTTGCACAGTCGATTTCTCACTTCATCCAGCTATAAAATAATAGCTGTTGACTGCGAGTAGAGAGTTGTTGTGTGGAGTGTCTGGCTTAAGTCTTTAACTGGCCCTGGCACGAGGCGGTGGTATTATTAGGCTGTGTAGCGCTGGCTTTACACACCAGCTGGCCCTTCAGCTGTGTCCTCATCTGTCATGTGTTTCAGGGAATACCCAAAAATGCCACCGTCCTGTCCTACAGCATGCTGTTCAGCTGAGCGTCAGCTGGGACAGACTGACCACGGCAAGTCTGTCTGGATCTTCCGTCATGAATATTCATCTCTCCTGTGACATATTCACATTTGTTATTTTTGACACCGAGAACCCAAATTCAGACATTGCACATGACTGAAATCTGCATAATGCATAATGGAAATGAACATATTGAATGTGGATTAAACATAAGCGTATACTGCAGTGATTAGGGGCCTTTAAAACATCTGCATTATGAAATTTAAATTTTAATATGTTTTCTAAAGTCAGTTTAAGCCACATATTCCTCTTCTGTATTGTGAGCTAGGTGATCGTTTCACCTGTTGGAGGTGGTCGGAGGGGAGGTGAAACATGCCCTTATGGACACGTGATGCACGACAACAAACCGTTGATCTTGGTGCCTCCACAAATGGATTCTTTGGTCATCTCCACCAAGACAAAAGCAGGACTCAGAAGATGACTCAGAAGATGACTCTGAGGAAGACTCTGAGGAAGACTCTGAGGAAGACTAAGAAGATGACTGAAGAAGACTCTGAAGAAGACTCTGAAGATGACTCTGAAGATGACTCTGAAGATGACTCTGAAGAAGACTCACTCTGAGGAAGACTCTGAGGAAGACTCACTCTGAGGAAGACTCTGAGGATGACTAAGAAGATGACTGAAGATGACTCTGAAGATGACTCTGAAGATGACTCTGAAGAAGACTCTGAAGAAGACTCTGAAGAAGACTCTGAAGATGACTGAAGATGACTCTGAAGAAGACTCACTCTGAAGAAGACTCTGAGGAAGACTGAAGAAGACTCTGAAGATGACTCTGAAGATGACTCTGAAGATGACTCTGAAGATGACTCACTCTGAAGAAGACTCTGAAGATGACTCTGAAGATGACTCTGAAGAAGACTCTGAAGAAGACTCTGAAGAAGACTGAAGATGACTCTGAAGAAGACTCACTCTGAAGAAGACTCTGAAGAAGACTCTGAAGAAGACTCTGAAGAAGACTCTGAAGATGACTCTGAAGAAGACTCTGAAGATGACTCTGAAGATGACTCTGAAGATGACTCTGAAGAAGACTGAAGAAGACTCTGAAGAAGACTCTGAAGAAGACTCTGAAGAAGACTCTGAAGAAGACGGTTTCATTCCATGACAGTCTGGCTTGACACCATTGCAGTCTTTGGCGATGCTCGTGCGATGTTAAGGGCAGTCGACATAATATGCATGTAGTCCTGCATCGTGTAGCCGCCTGCCAATGGTGCTGGCACTAACAGGATGACTCATGTCCGCAATCGTGGCTGTTGGGTCAGTCGGGAACAACAATCATTTTCATAGATCATAATGGATTCTGATGTTAATAAGATTCAATTATTTCTTTCCTGTAGTGAAACAGGTCAAGCAGATGGCTGTTATGAAATAAGTGCTGAAATTATTTGAATCATTTGAGCGTTTGTTAGCTTTTTTTTCCCCAGTAATAACAGAACAGCTCCTCCCTAGTCTGTTTTCCTCTTCATCTCTCCATATCAAACCGCATTACCGACACACCCCGGCTCCCTAAGTGAGCTGTAGCCATGAAAACAAACAATTAAACTCACTTTGTCCTCACAGTCCGGTAACTTTGTTTGATTGTAATCGTAATTCATATTTGACTGAAAAACCAATTGAATCTCAATTTGTCATGCCAGACAAGTTTTTGTGGGGGGGGACAAAAGGAACCATGCCGCTTTTAATATTCATGCTAGTGGAAGACGAATGAGCCGGCGATACTGTAATGGCTGCCGTTCGGTTGCCGTGCCTTTTCGCTTGAGTTTCATATTGGTGTTTGTTCCCCCCCGGTCTTTAATGACGTCCCATGATGCACCTTGTTTGCATGGTAACCGAATATAATTGCCTGATAATCATGCATGGCGGCGTGCTCATTACTGTGGTAAATTAGCGCTGCTGGGTGAAGTTGCCATCGCCTCTATGCACCTTCTGGCACTTTTTTAAGTAAACGCTGCTGTATACGACTGGAGAGTGTGTCCCGCTCCTTCTCTCTGGCATTCTGAGAACTTGCATTATGTAGGGCTTGTCCAATGTGTTATTAAGGTGGTGTGTATTTCTTAGTGCTGTCTGGTCTGATAAAGTAGCAGTGATACTCAGGAATAGAAGTATCGTGCCACATGACGTAAGACCTTCAGTACAGGAAGTGACGTCTGGGAAGTTCCTTACACAGCTTATCTTTCGCTTAAGCTCATGGAGTCCCTAAGTGATCCATACCGAACATCCTGGATGCAGTCACATGACAGTTTATGAATTTGTGAACATTCCAATGTGCTTGGTTAGTGCATGAGACAAAACCAGATCATTCTAAAAGCTTGGTTTTGGTATCTTGAAAGTCTGTTCCAACCTATTTAACAGTCCTAATGCCTTGATAACATGCTCTATATTACATATAACCCCCATAATTCTGACCCCATTTGTAGAACAAACTGATGAAATACAAGCTACAAAAAGCTACCTCAGTATATGACCATAAGGTAGTTACAGAAGATGCCATGTGACCTTAGAAATGATCCCTCGGGGAAATGGGATCTCACTCACTTACTCATCTTCTAAACTGCTGTATCCGTCTGGGTTGCAGGGGGTGCTGGAACCTATCCCAGCATTCAGTGGGCAAAAGGCAGGTAACTCCCTGGACAGGCAGCCAGTCCATCATAGGGCAGACATACAGACATACACACACTCACACAGGCAATTTAGCATCTCCAGTTCACCTGACTGCATGTCTTTGGATTTTGGGAGGAAGCTGGAGCAGCTGGAGGAAACCCACGCAGACACGGAGAGAACATGCAGACTCCACACAGAAAGGACCAGCCTGGAATCGAACCCAGGTGGTCCCTGCTGTGGGGAAATCTTATAGATCTTATGGGTTAAATTTGCTTTTGTTTGAGAGCTGGGTTTTGGGAGATTTCATTTCAGTTACCTGTTTGAAGTTATTCAGGTCTATACCAACCAGGTACTCCATTAAGTACACCTACCTTGTATCGACACACATTGTTCATTTTGTCTGCTCCACTTACCATACAGGAGCACTTCAGTTCTGCGATTACAGACTGTAGTCCACCTGTTTCTCTGTATACTTTGTTATCCTGTTCTTCAACAGTCTGGACCCCACAGGACCAGCACAGAGTGGGTATTATGTGGGTGGTGGATAGTTCCCAGCACTGCAAACACTCTGTCCATTCACTGTCCACTCTGTTAGTCACTCCTGCCCTGTTCATCCACCTTGTCGATCTAAAAGGTTAGAGACGATAGCTCACCTGCTGTTGCACAGTTTGTGTTGGTCATCCTCTAGTCCTATATCAGCGGTCACAGGACGCTGTCAGCTAAATAGTTTTGGTGGACAATTCTCAGTCCAGGAGTGACACTGAGGTGTTTAAACTCTCCAGCAGCAGCTGTGTCTGATCCACTCACACCAACACAACACACACTAACATGTCACCACCGCATCAGCGTCACTGCAGTGTACCAGACAACAGAAAAGAGGAGGCAAATGGGCTAACCTCAAAATCCCTGTCTCCATATAAACATACGCCACCAGTGACTAATTAATTAGTCTTCATATCAGTCAGTCATAGCTCATAGTAAAATACCTAAAATGCATTCAAAAAGTGCAAAATAGTGCAAATTTAATGAGAGAGAGACATGAGTGGGTAAGTGTGTGTGTTGAGGGGAGCAGAGTGGGGAGGGTGCGCACAGCGCCGTGCTAAGTGAAGCTGCTTTCACACTGAACACTGAAAATTCACAGCCACATTTTCAAACGTGCTATTTCAATGGGACGCGGTGCTGCAGACACAGATTTCCATGCATGGAGCTCAACAGCAAGGGCAGACGTAAACAGAGTCTGCCACGACAGATGTGCAGGGTCATATAAAGTTCAAATATTTTCAACTTGTGAGCATCTTGCTTGGGAAGTCTTGGTATGGCCAATCAGAGAGCAGTTGGCATGTCTGGTAGTTCCTGACGCTACCCTAAAGGCTAGTTTTATCAGAGAGTGCTGCCAATTGTTGTGCCCAACCAGTCAGTGCTGCATGTACCGCGAGTGGTGTGAAAGCAGCTTACAGCACACGTGTGGCAAACTGGGTGCAAACAGCTTCATGCACATCAAGCAGGGTCTTCACACATGCTCATCTTCCTGCTTGTCTTCAGGGTGGGTTGCCAGGTACCATGACACATTTACCATAGAAAGCGAGAAACAGCCATTTGAGTTCTACCACATTGAGATCATTCAGTGCAGTCCTGAGAATGATCCCCCACCCAAATAACACCTGCTCTGGTGGTCTTGTGGGGGTCCTGATCATTGATGAAAACAGGGAAAGTGGACTAACGAAGTATGTAGAGAAACAGATGAACTATAGTCTGTAATTGTAAAACTACAAAGTGCTCCTATATGGTAAGGTGGTGACGTGATCCTGTGCGTAAAGACTTCTTCTGATCATTTGGTTCATAGAAATTATGTATTAATAAATAAGTATTAATTGAAACTGGTTTAGAACCCATAATTACCAAGTCAGCCACTTAAACTATAGCTGTGTTTCATTTTTGACCATATGAAATGATATTGAATCAGTTATCAGAATTCTTAGCTCCTTAAAATCTTTAACGTTTCATGTTCTTCATATCAGTGCGCCCCCACTATAGTAACTGTGTCAGGGCTGCTTCAAGCACTTTACGTCTGGCTCGGATTTCTTCTTGTATTGTAAATGTAGCTGCTGCTGAACAGTTGTTTCAGCCCAGGGCTACAGCTGGCTAATGTCAGCGAGGACGCAAGCCAGCCACCTTAGTTGCATGCACCTTCTTTACCCCTTAATAAATGGTTGCATGTTATGTTGGGTCGATGATCAATCAGGGAGTTCCAAATGGAGCATGTGTACCGCCCACGGCCATAACCTCGGCTACTGCTACTACAAACTTTAAACTCAGCAGCAACATTCTGCACCCTTTCATCAGGTCACAGTTTGAACAAAGAGGAAATGCTGGGACTAAACTGAAGCCCAACAGCCACATTCGCCCACTTCAGGAGTCAGGATGACTAAGCATTTCAAAAGTCTATCCTTTAGAGAGGGAATGGAAGGAGATCTTGTATGTGCCAATGGCTCTATTATGTCTACCAAATACCCTAACAGAAATACAAAGAGAAGTAAACTGTAAAAGAAGCCAAAAAGTAGTAAAAGGTGTGGTAAGAAGTAGATCAACCACTTTTATTCAAGTCACATAAATTGATAGATAAAGCAAAACAAAGCAAATAAGTGATGTAGATTGAAGTACAGGATTCAGTCCTTCTAATTTCTCAAAGCAGTCCAAACGATTCCCAAATGTATCTGAATGTAACTTGAGTTTGCAAGTTCTCCCTGTGTCTGTGCGGGCTTCCTCCCAGAGTCTAAAGACTTGCAGTTAGGCCAAGCGGAGATGCCAAATTGACCCTAGGTGTGTGGGAAACCCAGCATGAACCTTCTGTAAAAATGACAGGATTCCTCCACCCATTAAAGAGATACACTAAATCAACCTACTAAACATGTTTGAAGTGTTCAAAAAGAACTTGGAGGACATCTCAGGACCACTCGAAGCCTGCTCCATGGAGTTGACCAACCACAGATAGGTGAAGGCCTCAGAATGAACGAAGAGCTGATTAGCTGATTAGCTGATTAGTCAGGGTGAGGGCTAAGAATGAGTGACGTGGTGGTTAGGAGCATCTACAGTCAGGGGGAGGCCTTAGAACAAACAATCTGGCGATTCCCACCAATCACAGTCAGGGAAAGTTTCAATGACACTGTGTAGTAATTCGGACCGATCACACGTACGGGGAGGTCTCAGAACAAACAACATGATGACATGTATGTGTATATGTTTGCCTTGTGATAGACTGGCAACCTGTCCGGGGTGTTTCCTGTCTTCCACCCAATGAGCGCTGTGATAGGCTACTTTCAACCATGCAAGCCCACCCCCCACACCATGAACCAAGGTGATAAGTGACTTAAACGATGAATAAGTGAGTGAGAGTCTTTGCTATCCAGAACACTACCGTTTCTTCTGAGACCTCCCCCTGACTGTGGTTGGTCCTGATAAACAGGTCATGTCTTCTGAGACCTCCTCCCAGCTGTGATTGGTCCTAATCACTACAGTGTTTCTTTGAAACTTTCCATGACTGTGATTGGTCCTAATCACCTCATCGTTCATCCTGAAACCTCCCCTTGATGCGATTGGTGGGTATCACCAGACTGTTTATTCTGAGACTGTGATAGGTTCCAGTCATCATGTTGTTTGTTCTGAGACCTCCCCCTACATGTGATTGGTCCTAATCACCTCATCATTCATTCGGAAACCTGACCTTAAATGTGATTGGTGGGAATCACCAGATTGTTTGTTCTAAGGCCTCCCCCTGATTGTAGATGCTCCTAACCACCATGTCACTCATTCTTAGCCCTGCCCCTGACTAATTGGCCAATCAGCTCTTCGTTCATTCTGAGGCCTCCACCTATCTGCGGTTGGTCCACTCCATGGAGCAGGCTTCTAGTGGTCCTGAGATGTCCTCCAGGTTCTTTTTGAACATACTTCAAACAACATCTTTAGTAGGCTGACTTAGTGTATCTCTTTAATGGGTGGAAGAATCCTGTCAGCTTTACAGAAGGTTCATGCTATGTTTCTCTAAGGGCTAAAAACATGAGGGGCACTACACTGGCACTTTGTCTTGGTCCACAATGCTTTTTTTAAAGGTCTGCTTTTACTGTACCTGTCTCTTTGCTGCAATAGTGGCAGTAGTATTTGTCAGTATGATATGCTGGCTAGGTATCATGTATATGGTTCTGCTTGCAAAACAAGAGTAAACTAAACAAAAACTGGAAAAGAACAAAATTCAGGCTTCACAATGTCTGCTGCTATCGTCTTTAGCTATGCTATGCACTTTGGCCTATTGGTAGCTACGTTTAGCCTTGTAACTACAATGCTACCACTAAAGAAGCAAAACTTCAGACACCAAGCATACGCATTGGCTGATTGACCACGCTTGAAGTATTATTTTTGTGTAAATCGGCTGTTTTCTCTTTGATGTAGGATCCCTTGGTAAGGATAAGTCCTAGGTTACCCAATGTACCTTGCACAGTACAGCACTGCTGCCATGTTCCACCTATGCAGGTTTTCAGCTCTAGCTCCGGTCTTTGTCTACTTGAGGTGAAACACTTCTGATCCGTCTACACCTGTCTGCTGCCGCTGCTAGCCAAAACGCTGCTGTCAGTGAGCGAGAGACCCGAGGTGAAAACGCCATCTCCTCTCAGCGCCTCCACACCGCTCTGTCTCCGTCACTGTCCCACCATCTACCGCAAACTGCCTCCAGAACGGCAGCTGAAGGCTCAAAATGATTCATCCACAGGCTCCGTGCCCATCTGACGAGAGCTCCAGCCAAACGGGAAGGAACTCACTATCAAGCCGATGTTCAGGCTCAGTGACGGAGAAAGGCAGGCAGACAAAAGCAGAGGGAGTGGCAGGAAAGCAGCCACAACCACTTTAAAAGCCGAGTGATGTTAGTATACGGAAATCACCCCAAGCACTTAGCTTTAAAACAAACACTTAAGCTTTCGAAGCTGTCAGAGTGATAAAAAGGCTTATTTGGAGCCTGCACTGTATCTGAGCCATCTCAGCTTTATTACATTATTGCATTTATCTGAAAGTGCCTAGTTCCATTTTTCCCTTAATGATTAGGTAAGAACCCAGGCAGGAGTCGATGCAGCTGTCAGTCGATGCCTAAAGCAACTGCATGACATACTATTATCTGTAACAATGGACAAAAGTACTCGGCATAGCTGAAATAATGCTGCTGCAGCTGCAGTCTTCAAGTCTTTTTGTCATGTGATGCTTTAGGCATGCAGTTAGCGCTATGCTAATTATATTTATTTATTTATTTATTTCCTATGGAGAATATTTAAGCAGATTCCCCAATAGACCGCCAGCCCAATCAGCTCTATATGAATTTAAAGTTCAGTGAAATGATGTGATGAACCAACTAGCCAAGACATGTTTGCCATCTGGAGTTTGTTTCTATAGCTAAAACTTATAAAGTATAAAAATTGACAAAAGTATGTGGGGAATTCAGGTTGAATTCAAGCTGCCTGGCCAAAAAGAGTTGCACAGTCTAATATTAAGTTGGACCCTCCTTAGCATTGGTTATAGCCCACATTCACCATGGTATTGTCTCAACAGCCTTATGCAAAATCACAGCATTTATTTCCATCCAGAGCTGCATTACTATCTAGCCGAGATCTTGTTCTCAGCGATGGGAAAGTCAAACTCCCAACACATCCCCAAGACTTTCAATGGGGTTGAAAGGTCAGGAACCACTCTTTCACAGTTTGAGCCTGGTGAATCCCAGCATCGTTGTCCTGGAATATGGCTGTGCTATCAGGGAAGGAAAATAATCCATTGCAGAGATAGCATGGTCATTCAGGTGGTCAGCTGACTTCATTGCCACATAACGTTTGCTTAGCCTTGACCTGACCAGCTAAAGCACCCCAGAACATAACACTGCCAGTAAAGGCTTATACAGTGAGCACTCTGCATGATGGGTGCATCGCTTCATACTCTTCCCTTCTTACCCTGAAACACCCATCGCTCTGGAATAGGGTCAATCTGGCCCCCCCAGACCATGTGACCTTGTGCTCCAGAGTCCAATCTTTATCCTCTCTAACAAACTGAAGCCTTTTTTCTGATTAGCCTCACTATCATTTACATACAGCTGTTTAGTCCCAATCCAGGGAGCTCTGGTCACATGGAAATGTTTTTTTACTTCCACACTAAACCCAGCTGTGAGTTCTACTGTCCATTATTTTTTACCATTTGGCTTCTTAAGTAATTTCCAGTCACGGTCATTTAAGACTACATTGCATCTGTGAAGTCGATGGTTGGCCACTATCCATGCAGGTTTTAACAGTGCATTGAGCAGTTCTTAACCAAATTTCAGCTTCTTCCTCCTTCCTGTTTTCTTCGAATGAAACAAGTCAATAGTTTGACTGTTCTGAAACTCCGGAACATCTTTTCTATGATCGCAGGATACATATTCACACATGGTTGTTTAAGGAAATGCACCAGTTAAAAGAATAACAGTGTAGAGAACAGGATGTTATTTAATGTTGGAAACCACTTAAGCAAGTCATTTTGCAATTACTGAACAACCCAACCCAGACTGAGGCAAGCGTGTGATGATAAAGGCATCCAATTACCACAAAGCTACCTGCGGTGCAGTGTTCGTGTTCATTGCTTATACATTAACCTCACGGCTCCAGTGCAAACCTCAGACACCAAATATGTCTTGCCAGCTGGACTACATTTTTCAAAATGCTAGGGAATCAAATGTATGACAAAGATGAATTTTGGTGAGAAAGTGAAAATTGTTCACTGTGGTGATGATAGGGACCAGACATCCGAAGAGCTCAATGGCTGTTAAAGGTAAAGTTTTGGGTTAAAATGTATTTTAATCAGTTTATTTGAATCTGTTTATGGCACATTCAGGGCATTGTAAGCCAAAATAATCCCTAAAGCATTTTTCGTTCAGATGTACCACCATTTTACCATCATAAACATTAGGTCTAACAATTCAGAAGATGTGTTCATTAGCGATTATGGGTCATACATTAAAATGGCTATATTTGCTTTGGAAATATTAAGGTTCCTGGTTCCTACCCCTGCTGTAAGAAATCGGTCGGCAAGGTGAGTATTTCAGTAATGGTCTTTACAATGAACACCTGAATTGTGCAGAAATTGGAATAAGCTGTGAAATTTATTTTACAAGAAAGTTTGCAAAACCAAAAAGGATTCTGTAATATGTCAATATTTGTCTGCAAACTTAGTCCCACAACAGCTAACCTTGGCAATTTCTCATTTTTCTGCTTTTATTAGCAACTTTTAACTCTTCTCAAATAAAAGCTATGCCAAATTCCCTCGTTTCAACCCCACCAGTCAAATGAAAGTGGTCTGGCAAACATGGCTAACGGTTCAGTCGGGGTGTGGAAGAGTGCAGGCGAGGCTAATGGCCTCGAAATAATCTGGGTGCCTGGAGAATCCCGCCAGTCAAACGCTCAGGGTGCATACAGATGTAAATTGACACTACAGTCATTAATGCAGGCCAGCATCCGCATCTGCCATCATTAGAGCGGCAGAGGGGTAACGAGAGTCTACCAGGCAGTCTTCTTCTACCATCTACAGCCACTTTAATCACGAGGTTGTTTTAAAAAAAAAAAAGGCAGCTTGGAATAAATCAATAGGGCATCCGGGAAGCTTCTTGCTGGGTAAAATAATGTATGAAAAAAATAAAGCAGTGCTTCAGAAGGTCTTGGATTGGGTGGGGTTCCAGTCTGGAAAAGTGTCTGGAGGTGCATTAAGGTTAATTAGATATGGAAGCTTCCCAGACTAATCTTTGCAGAGTTGGAGTTACGTAAGGAGATGCAGGGGATTATGGGAGGAAGTTTCTCTATCAGGTAATTCTGGGTAATTAAGAAGGGAGACAATCTGTGCTAAAGTCGCTGATGGGGAGCCATGAACATCAACAACACAATTTAGCAAGGCTTTGGGCATACACATGTTAATCAGGAGCCATGAGGCTGGATTCGCTTAACAGGATGAAAACTTTCCGATCAAAACTGCTGCATGGAGTCGGAAAACTAGAACCAGTTTCAGGAAAACTAGAACTGGTGAGCCATAAAAAGTTTGAGGACACCGTGCTTTCTTTTCTCACTGTCAAGTTTCAGTTGTATAAGGATTACTCCATGCCAAATCCCCCAGTTGTTTTTCGTGAAAACATTCCAGCAAAACATTTTTTAGATGTTGTGTGTGATTTTGTTGCTATATGTTCTTAAAAGAGTTGGTTCTTTAAGGGTTCTTTAGTAAAGATAATAGTTCTGTATAGAAATGAATGGAGAATTTGTTGTATATGGATCTATGTAGAAAGTCAATCTTAGAACCCAATCTTAAGAACCTTTTCACCACTGTCACGCTTCCGGGTTCTCCCCATGTCTCCGACGCTCTGAACTACACTACCCATCAGCCATCTCCGCATGACATCATACCCATGTGCTTTCAATACACCAATCACAACCCGTCTTCCCCTTCAGCTTCACCCAAGTTCTAATCCATCTCACCTGTCTCTTATTGCCACCCTGTATATACACCTCACCTCTTCGTGAGGTATCACCAACTTGTTGACTACTGAGTGTGGCGCCCTTTGCTGTTTCTTGTTCTCTCTGGTTTTGACGTCCATTTGTTCTCTGACTTTTGTCTTTTGAACTTGTTTGCTGTATCTATTTGACCCTCGCTTGTTCATGGTTATTGGCTTTGTTCTCTCCACATCTGGTATGTATGCCCTGATTTGGTTGCTGACTCTGACTCCCGTTTGCTAAATAAAACCTGCCTGTCTTTTAGCTTTGCTCGCATCAATGTTTGCCAAACATTAGAACCATCCAAAAATAATTTAAGTATGTAAATGATTCTTTTTAGGAGTCTATTAAGGGTCTACATTACACTAGACTTCAAAGAAATCATTAGGAGGTCAAGGCAAATCTGTCATTTCTGTTCTGTTATGATGTTAGTCAGACAAAGCTGTTTATGTTTAGGCAGGAAATAAAATTGAATGGAAATTGATTTTTCAGTCTGTTAAAAAAAAGGCCAGCAAAATTGATTTACCCATGATGAGGCTTTCACCTGTGCAAGTATTTGGTCATTTTTGAATATCTTTCATTTGGACTTTATAGAACATTGATATGTCTCTGGCTCTGTCAGTCTCTAACCCTCCTTCTCTCCTCCCTGCCCTCTTCTCAGTTCGACCCTCCCTCACCTCTGAAGTATATTCCGCCTGTAGAGCCGAGAGAGATACCTGTGAGAGTTAAGTGTAAGATCCCAAAATGAATAATTCACAGGTTTGCTCCAAATAAAGGAGTGCAACATGAAAGCCTAAGTTTAACTGAAATTATTCTGAAGACTGACACAAATATTACATTTTTACAGATGTGGGTTTTGCACAATCTAGCCTAAAAACTAATAAGCATTTGTGTCATAAAGTTGTATTAATGATCAGCTCATATTTCATCAGCCCATATTTTATTCAGTCATTCTGAAACTCTGAAAATATTTAAAATGCATTTTAGAAGATCAGGGCAAAAACTCATTTCTAAATCTACTTTTGGCTTTGAAATTTAGCATTATGCAAATGGAGATTTTTGCTTAATTTTTTAAAATGGAAATCTATGACAGGCAGGTGATATGATGTGTAATGACCCATATCAATAAATAAATACATAAATAAATAATTAATTAAAAATAAAGTGCTTTAAAAAATAAAACCAGACTAACCTTATCTGCTAACATGAAATTATTGCCTAATTCTTTGGGCATACATTACCATACTTTTCAGGACTCATGTGATTTTGTATCATATCAGTTTTATTAATAACAGTCTATTTAAAAGCTACTGCTTAAAAGTTTCAAATTATTGGAAATGATGCATATGTATGAACTCATGTCCATCAAAAAGTTTTTGTATTTATTTATTTATAATTTTTTAAAGAAAAATCACTGTAATTTAGGGCATTATTAAAACGCGCAGTTTTAAAAATATAGAGTTAGAACAAAAATGACTATACCAGCCTAACTACATATTTCTAATTAACCTTTAATTAGTGGTCTGTCCTGGTTAATGGATTTCTTTTGTGTTATGTGGGAGGTCAGAGTCTAAAATAAGCTAGTGGAGTGAAGTTTGCTCGTTCATTCATTCATTTATTCATTCATTCATTCATTCATTTATTCATTCATCATTTAACCCACTTATCCTCCTGGGTCATGGGGAGTACTGAAGCCTATCCCAACGCTTACTAGGTGGAAGGCAGGAAACACCCTGGACAGGTTGCCAATCAATATCAGTGCAGACACACAGACATACATATTCACACTCGTGACTAGGGCTCATCTCCAACTTACTTCCCTACTGTAAGTCTTTGGAAAACCGGAGCACTTGGAGGAAACCAAGAGGGGGAACACAGGGGGAACATGAAAGACCCTGGTCGCCCAGGCCCTTCTTACTGTGAAGTGACAGCACCACCCGCTGCACCTACTGATGTTCAAATTACGGTGAAAAATACTTAGTTGAACTCTTTTGGGCTACAGGTGGTTTAAACACCTGAGGTGCTTTGAGTGCTAATGAGTGCTGACACCACAACAAGGTGATGAATTGGGTGTGGGCTTTTGCTTTATCCTCAAGCTAGCACTGTCACTAACGCTTACACATGTGATATTTCTCAAAATGAGCATGTTAAGACTGTAAACAGAATTGTTTGCATGAAAAACATAAATAAATAAATAAATAAATAAAATAAAACATATACTTTCAAAGCACAGGCATCAATTCCCCCACCCACATCCCCCCCAAAACTCCTAAGGTCAAATATAATGAATATAGTACTTCACATGGGCTACAGCTGGACAGCCAAACGTCCATGTGTTTGTCCATGTGCTGATGTTTAATCACTGTTCCATGGCATTTCTCCTTCTGCTGTGCTCAAAAAAACAGACTTTGTTGAGTAATTCTTGGATGTCCTCTAAAGCCCTGGTCCAATACCCACACTTCTGTGCTGAATGACAGAGTAAGGACAGTTAAATCAGGCAATGCTCTGATTTTTATCACTCTGAAAGCAGCCTCCACTCTGCCTAGCACGGAAGACACCAGGGGTCAGTCCGTTATTAGAGACTTCATTCTGTCGTTAACTATTAGGAACATTTTGCCACCAGTCTCTTTGACCTTCACGTTTGGCAAGGTCCTGCAGATCAAAGAGCAGTTCTAACCTTTTTGCATACGGCTGCATTTCATTATGGAGGAAGAAAAGAAATATCGTGT
>CM067496.1:1330410-1395545 GCA_034552555.1 Semaprochilodus insignis | reverse complement strand
GTGTTGTTGCTTTGTCCGACTGCCTTGTTGTTTAATAAAGCCAACCTGACTTTTAGCTCTGCTCACGTCGGTTCGAGGTCTTTTTGTCTGACAGGGCCTTTATGCTCATGCAGAGGACAGGGGGAAGGGGAAGGGCTACGTGCAGAGCTCTACACATTGTCAAGAAGGAGAGATGGCTGAGAAACAGCCAAAGAGGAGAAGATGTGTAGAACAAATAATAAAGAAGATCTAAGATCAGACAAGAACACAGAGCCGTGTTAACATCAGGCTGGCGTTTCAACAGTAGAGAGACCTCAGAGAGTGGACGCTGGCTTCCTATTCACACTTTCCCATTCCACCTTAAATGGTACAGCAGTTCCATTCTGGTGCCTGAGGCAGAACGGGACTCAAACAAGAAGCTGAAGGGCCTGAATGGAGCTGCTAACTCCTGCATAATTTAAGATGGAATGGAAAATTCAAACAAGAACAAATATGAAGCTGACTTCAGTTTCATTGCGAGCTGAAAGGCATGAAAGGTGACAAGGAGGTTGCTCTGGTTCTGACCTGCTGGTTTCACAGAACCAGTAGGTCAGAATTGTTTTTTCCTGTTTGCTAATGTTTGTGATACATTGCGGCAACAGTTTGCTAACTCACAATCTAGCTAAGGTTACATTACTTGCTGTGTCATTGTTGGCTCCAACTTTGTATTAAAAAGAAAACTCAACATTTCAAGGTAACTTACTGCACTAAATGTTTGAGTTTTTACGGCCAAATTAAACTTTTTTAAAAACACCTTTAGTTGTGCCAACTAACTTGCTTTTGTTCAGATAATTTATCTTTACTGTTTATGTTTTAATACATGGGAAAGATAAATTATCTGAACAAAAGCTAGGTGTAGTAAGTTGCCTTGAAATTTTGAGTTTTCTTAACATTTTATTTTTACAGTCTATTGTATTACATTTGCTAGTCTTGTGACGTTCACCTTGACAATGTGTCAGGCGTGGCGCTTCTGAAGGAGCATTGAATGGATTGGTGTATTTGTTTTGCTGTTGAGTTAAAATATCAACAGTCGTCCTCAAGAATTGCTACCTGCATCATTAAACGGCCTATATCCTCATGAGGGGTTATTAATTAGGTTATCCATGCCTTATAACTAATTAATAAATTGTTATAACACATTAATAAATGTCCAAGACTGACCTTTTAGATCTGGTAAATATGAATATGTGAAGTGGTGGATGTTGAATGCTGACTGAAGCCTAAGATAAGTAGCCAGCAAGATCTGAGCTTTAGCTGTACAATGTGGGCTCACTGTTTGCCAAGAAATGGATCAATGTGTATTAATAGTTATTACCAAATTGATAACCATCAATAAACAAAATGTGAATGTTAGACTTTTTGGCATTCATTTATAAGCATTCATATTGATTATAAATTAGCTCTCATAGATTTATAACTTAAGGGTTCTTGAATAAAGACAGTGGTTCTATAAACTGCAGAACCATGAATATCCTTAAATGGTTGTTTACATGGTGAAACGGTTCTTCAGAGTAATGGAGAAAGTGTTATAAGTGGTTCTATATAGCGCCAAAAAGGGGTTGTCAAGCTAATACGTCATCCTTTTGATGCCATGTGATGCCCGTGTCCATGCCATAAAGACAGCACAACACAGTTTTGTCTCATATTTGGCAATAATGATGTTATTTCAATGATCCATTTTCCCAAAAACAACACACACACACACACACACACACACACAGACACACACATAAATATATATATATATGCACTGTAAAATATGGGCTGCTAATGATCAGATAACAAGAATATATAAGGCTCCATCTCCTTCCTTCCTTTCACAGCAGGAATCTGTATAACTCTTAAAAGACAATGCAACGGCTTGTGCGCAATGATTAGTCGTTCTTTTGTCTGTTGTATAATGGAACTTGATAACGTGGAAAGAAAGCAGAGCCCAAACAAAGGATTTTGGTTCTGGCACCCTTTAAAGACTAAACTCTGAAGCACAATAATCCAAACTGATTATGGCCGTCCTGCATGGCTACTGCAAATGGGCTCTTTTTTCCCCCCTTATTTCACTTCATCGTTTAAGAAATTGATTTCTTGTATTGATCAGTTAAATCTCGTTGCTCCAGTGCCATCGTCCTGCCCGACACCCGACTCCAATTAGCTGCCTTAGTGTAAATCAGAATAATTAGCGAATCGCTCACCTTACTCATGTCGAGTCAGTATTGATCTTCATTCACAGTCTTGTATGTTGGAATACATCATGCAAGACCAAACGACCAAGACACGGTTTGTTAAAACTGCAGTCCTAAGCAAGGCAACTGCAGTCGTCTGTGTAAACAGGGAGCTTTTTGCCCTGTTGCATTTAATTATGCCTATATTGGATGCTCAGATACTCAGATACTCAATAATAAATGATTTCAAAGCATTTAGATAACAGCAGCTGTCATAAAAACACAGGATGTTCCTGTCAAATCTATACTACAGCAATTGTGGACACAGATCTCTCTCTTTCCCTCTGTCTCTATTTTCTCTATTCTCTCTCTCTCTCTCTGTGTGAGTGCAGTCCTCGCTATGGTGTCTCGCGTTTGGACACCAGTCACACCAGCCCAGCTCTGGTGGCGTCACGTGCCGCCTCTCCTCCTGGAGCGTCGGCGCTGGCAAATCAGCCCACCCGACCTGCTGCTGTGTCTCCCGTGGGCGGTCGAGCCAACCGCCCCAAGCCCAGCAGAGGAGCTCCAAGGGGTCGAGGGGGAGTGGAGGAAGTTGCTGGCCATGGCTTCTTTTCTTCCCTGTTGCCATTTTTCTTTGTGTTAATGAAAACTAAAATGCAGCTTGAGCCAGAATAGTGGCATGCCCCCGAGCCTTGCTCAGCTCCCAGTCACAGGACCCACCCGCAAAGGGGCGGTGCCCGCATTCTCCACCTATGTGGCTTGGCCGGGAGAGGCGCCGAGCACACTAACCGGGAAAACCTCAACGAGACCCAAAGACACACACACAAACTCCCAGCATGAGTCAACCAGTGTACTTCATTTACATAAAACTGAAATGAATGATGGCTGCGAGCCAAGCCATCAGTGTTAACCTCAGCAATGGGCTTCTGGAAGAGTGGTCAAAAATTCCCATAAACACATTCCTAAACCTTGTGGAAAGCCTTCCCAGAGGAGTTGAAGCTGCTATAGCTGCATAAGGTGGGCCGACATCATATTAAACCCTATGGGTTAAGAATGGGATGTCAGTCAAGTTCCTATGTGTGGGAAGGCAGGAGAGCGAATACTTCTGGCAATAAAAAGTGTATATCATAATTCACACAACATACAGGGCAACTGAGATACAATGTTGTACATCCTGCTGACAGTGATGATACACAGCAGGCACCCCTCACTCACCAATGAGACCCTGGAGAGGTGGCGAGAAGGTGGTGCCTGTCAGAGACAGCGGGAAGAAGCCGTCAGTGTGAGAAATGGCGGAAGCTGATCAACAGCCATGAGAGAAGGCTGCAAGACAATGAGAGTAGTGAGTGGCATGAGGACGGCACATGTGCCACAAAACCCGTCTCCTGGGCCAGACCTCCCTTTCCTCAGCGAGGCCACTGTGCTGAGCCTTGCGTTTGATCCCAGGGGCCAAGCTGTGGAATGAGGGTGGTGACCCAGAAGACGGAGCAGCGAGCTCTCTTTCTCCATCAGCTTAGGTGCGTGTGTTGCTTCATAACGAGAGGCAGCTGAGGCTTGTTTGGTGTCGGTAACGTGGGTGTCTTTAAAGTAGCAGAGAGGAACGAGAAATGGAGACACGGACGCCTGTTGCAACAGTATATTTCATTCTAATGAGATCCTACATGGTTTGTTGTAAACCCGAAACAGTGTCCTTGGTTTCCCATTTTACCTTCAGGATAGTTTTCAGGTAGTTCTGGGATAGTTTGTTTCTTCTGGGATAGTCATGCTATTGTAACTTGTATGTATAATTAAGACCACTTAATGGTGCTGACTGATGGTGCACCATAGCCATTGCTCATTGATGGTAGTATTGTGCAGGGTCATGGTGGCAAGCAAGCAAGAGAACCACCATACAGGAAACAAAACACTAACAAATTTGAGCCACTTTGCTGCAGCGGCTCCGCACATAGTGTAACCAGCACATAGTGTAAGCATGTTCTCAGGAAAAGAAGAGCTGTGAAAACGCAGGGGCTACTTCTTACTTACAGACTGGCGACCTTCGTTTGCAGCTCCTTTGTCCAGAGCAAGCAATGTACCAACACTAAAGAGAAGACTGCATAAAGCAGAGAGTATATACATGCTTGAGTTACCTGGAAGCTAACTTTGCTTCAAACTACACAAACACTTTGAACTGACATTTTGCATCTCATTGGGTTCTAAAACGTGTAGTAGATTCTGAGCATTGCAGCAAGAGGCACCTACAGTGACAGCCTAGGCTGGCCAAGCTGTCTCGTACCGTCTCGTACCACTAGCGTGCTTCCTTCCAGTCCATTGTCAGTGTAGACCAGCAGTTTGGTCAGTTTCCTGCATATACACCATTGCCTCTTCATCAGACGCATTGCCAAGTGGGTGGCCAAGGATGGCCAATGTCACCCTTGATGGAAGCACAGCCATCCGTCTGGCCACCCCGGTTAGTGAAACTGAGAAAGTTTGCCAGTTATTCTTCTGGTGAAAGTCTTCCATCGAGGTAGTTATCAATCTGCAGTCTGGTGATGCCACATTTCATAATCATAATTATGTCTTGCTGTGATTTACTCTGCGAACAGGCGAGTGAATGAGTGCTGGGCCCTTTCAGCTGTTGTATTGTATTGTTGTACTGTTTCGTTCATGTGGAAAAGATGGACAGATTTAATTACATACAGAAAAAAAACAATGCATAATTTTTGATATCAATTTAATTCAATACTGCTATTTTATTTAGGCTTTTATTCCTAGCAGTGCACCACCCCAGTGGGTCTTACCTGGCCACCCCAGTTCCAATGGCACAAATAAAGCAGGACGGTTGTGGATGATGAAACAGTTGACCCCATTTACATCTCTGGTTTGTCATCTATTGCTCCCTTGAGTGCTGAGTGCTTAAACTGCCACAGCAGGACTATGAGTCTGCAATGCATTATGGGCCTGGCATTGTTCTATGCATTAGTGTTGCTGTGTGGAGTAGGGGGTTAGACAGACTAGTCGATCAGGTGACTTGTCGACCTCACTGCTCGGCAATGACACTTTAAGCTTGATGTTGTCTAGACGCTGATCATGTGATTATGACACAACCACCATGGGCTCCTCAGAGAAGACAACAGTGTCTGTATCTCTGGTTTTCTGAGGGCTCTGAAGGGGGGTCTTTGGAAAGGGCACATCATGCTCTACTGACCTGAGGAGCCTGGCTTTATTCTAACATTTCTCCTCATCTACAGCGCTTCAAGGAACATATTGAATGTCATTGTCACCAGTTTCCTAAAGACTAGCAATAAAAAGTCATGTGTGGTTTGGAGAGGGAGCGTAAAGCGCTCTAGTCCTGCCGAGTTACTGCACTCTAGGTTTCTCGGGCTTTCTAAACCTCCACTGCAAGGCCACCTAGGGTGCAGCTACATCAGATCCAAGTTTACAAGATCTTAGGATCTGCATCTCTGGTTCCCTGAAGGCTTGTACGGCAATCAGGGCTCATTGGAAAGTTTAGCGGACCATTTTGTTTTAAGATGGCTTGATGCAAAGTATTCCCTTCCCCTGGTGGTTCCATTCATCACGTCATCAGTGATTAGTCGAGGTCGACTTCACTTTCCTCACATAACTATCGACTTACATAAACCTAAAGTAGCATGGACAGCGTTTCAGGCCATACTGTAGCTTTTCTTTACTGCTGGTGTAGCCTATTGTTATCTGTAGGCTATTAATAACAAAAATGGGCTTTGTTTTGTCATTGTAACCACAATGTCAAAATCTTTTAAGCCCCCGAGGGAAGGGATTCCCTATGTCGAAGGCAGCAGCACTACTATTTCTTTTCCCAACAAGCACATTCATGGTTTAAAAAAAAAAAAACAATAAAAGCCAAAAGCCACAACACATACACTCATCATCCAAAGAATAGGTGCACCCGGAAGGAAGTGTGGGATTGCAGTGCTATTGGGAAGGAAGATAAAGGTCACCAGGAACCATAAATGATGATAAATTTAGACTGATATGGGCAATATTTATTGAGCTACACATACAGAAGCGGTGTCTCTCAGTATGGCGTCGGGCCGCCATGTTTGCTAACCCAACATGCCAGACGGTATGGAGTTGTAGAGGTTCCTAATGATGTCCTGCGATAATCTATCCCATGCAACTTCAATATTCTCACACAGTTCCTGCAGATGGTGCGGTAGGGATGGAGGTGGAGTGACACCAGACCTTCCAGATGTGTGACGTGTGACAACAAACCGTTCATTTTGGCGCTGAGCACGGTGCCTCCACACACGGATTCATTGATCGTCTCCACCAAGACACTGAAGATGACCTGCTGCCATTCTGAGTCACTCCATCACAGTCTGGCACGACACCACTGCAGTCTTTGGCGACGTTGACGTGGTGTTAAGGGCAGTCGTCGCAACATCGTAAGTGTGTTTAGACTAGTGGACCGGACTAAAAGAACTTAAGGTTGATATGATTACTTTTGTGCATCTTAAAGCCATGTTTTGTAGGCATATGGATTTAACAGCAATAATAATATGGTCAAGCAGCTCAGGCCTTATTGAGACTGTTAATGGTCTGCTTGGATCAGTAGACTTCAAAATGACACTGTGGCAATGGCTGTTGTTTTTGTGGCTGGCGCTGATCATTTGTGCGATCAGGCACAGAAGAATGGAAACACGTAAATGCAGCATAAGGTCAACATTTCTCCAAAAGCAACAACATCTCGCCTGTCACACGCACTCCCTCCTTAACCTCAGCCCGCCATGGCTTCCATCCTCCCGGCCAAAGGTTGCCAAGAGATGCCCCAGAATCCCAGGACACGGCGTGTTCTCTCATCTCTTGTGCTCCTGACTGACACCCTATGGCCTTCTTCATCAATCATCTATTGGTGAGCCGCACGCTGTACCTGCCCCTTCTCCATATTCCTGTCCGCATGATCAATGCCCCCACTGTTCACTTTTGTCACATTTTAATCTGTGGAGGGAAGCTGGGACGAGATGGCTGGGTCTGAAAGCCGGGCCTGGCTGTAAATTATGGAGCAGGGGGAGGAGGAGGAGGGGGGGGATAAAAGAGAGAGGTGCTGAGTACCCTATTGCTGCAGATTAAACTGTAGAGGAGGGGAAGGATTTTTTAGAAATGAATCAGAAAAAAAAAGAAGAATGGAAAAGGGACGTGGGTGGAGAGAGGACATGCATTAAGCCAATATGAACTCTAAGTGTTAGTTATTGCCCATTTAGATGATTTGGGCTTCACTGAGGTCCATGCATTTAGGAAGTAGGAAAAAAGAAAAGAATCAAATTGGCCACAATATTCCCCCTTTCCTCAGACGCAGACAATCTGCCAAGACGAAGATTTTCGTCCAAAGTTTTCTTTTTTTATGTTTTGCAATATAGCAGAGAGGTAACTTCCAGGCCATATAGGTGAAGGTAATGTTTTATTCCATGAAATAGCGGCATTCGCTTCTTCTACAGAGAATTCCACTTACATCAAAAAAGGTCTGTATTGTTAAAATCAGAATCAGAATCAGGTTTATTGGCCAAATATGTTGACACACACAAGGAATTTGGTTTTGGCGGTTCATGTCTCTCTAGTACAGTACCAATAGTAGTGCTAAGGTGGAGGCAGTAGTGTTGAGGTAGAGGCAGTAGTGTTGAGGTAGAGGCAGTAGTGCTAAGGTAGAGGCAGTAGTGTTGAGGTAGAGGCAGTAGTGCTAAGGTAGAGGCAGTAGTGTTAAGGTAGAGGTAGTAGTGTTAAGATAGAGGCAGTAGTGTTGAGGTAGAGGCAGTAGTGCTAAGATAGAGGCAGTAGTGCTAAGGTAGAGGCAGTAGTGTTGAGGTAGAGGCAGTAGTGTTGAGGTAGAGGCAGTAGTGTTGAGGTAGAGGCAGTAGTGCTAAGGTAGAGGCAGTAGTGTTGAGGTAGAGGTAGTCGTGTTGAGGTAGAGGCAGTAGTGTTGAGGTAGAGGCAGTAGTGCTAAGGTAGAGGCAGTACTGTTGAGGCAGTGCAACAGTATTAGTACACATGAATGGGGAAGAGACTGTGGTGTATAATCTGGCATATGAGTGGAACCGGTGAACACTATGGAGGAACAGGAGTAACTATGGTCCAGCAGATGATGTTACTGGTCAGCTGTTTATGAAGGTGATGGCCTGAGGAAAGAACGTGCTCCTGTGTCTGGTTGTCTTGGTGTACAGGGTCCAGTGGTGAAGATATAAGCAAAAACTCATTAGGAGTGGTTCCATGTGCCCTCGACCCAAAAGGATAAAGCGGTTTAGAAGATGTGTGAGTGAGTGGTTTCATGTAATATGGTCTGTTATAGAGACACAATTGAGAATTGTTCACCGTGGTGGTGATAGGAACATGAAAGAAACTGAAGGGTTTGCCTCAAAAATCTCCCTCACAAAAAGTTAGCACATAAAATGCTTATTAATATGCTGCATGATGCCTGAGACATTGTTTTATGCTAGTTTTGAAAGGAGATTGTGAATTTCTATAACTACGTGTATACGGGTAAAGTGGGTGCTGTGATACAAAATAATCTCCATACAAAACATATGTACCACTTTTTGGTTTTGGATAGTAAATAAAATGTCTATATTTGTGTTGTAGACATGCAGACACCTGGTTCCCATAATCACCACTGTTAAGAAATCAGAGTCTCTACAATCAATCATTTCACACCAAACCACTCCAAAAGATGCTGTTTACATATGAACCATTTTCTTATTTTGAAAAGTCCCCTGTTAAAGGCACAACACAGTTCTGACGGTGTGTCAAAGATGTTTCTATTTCACGTTCCAGAGATATCTACTGAAGTTAGAATGCTAACCAGCTAGCCCTAACCTATCCATCTCGTAATACCACTTTGTACCTCAAGAGGTGATAGCGAATCACTGTAGCATTGAGTCTGCTGTCAGTCCAACTGAGAATGAGAAGATGGTAACTTTTGGAATCTTCTGAAGGTTAGATCACTTAAGGACAGGTAGCCAGGTAGCCAGACTGGTGATATGTTGCCCCCTATTGTTTGGAAGATGAATTTCTCAGGTTGCATTGCCTTACAAATTGCTTCTTTAACTGACAGTTAACTGCAGTGTTGGCCCACCCGGTCATTCATTGTGTGTTTTAGATCATCTGGTACCATTTTACTTGAAGGCCAGCCATGTACGTGCTCAATGACATGTGGGCACCTTTGGTCAAAATACAGAGAACAGGCTTGTGCACACAATTACAGTGTATTTGCTGAATTTATCATACAGGTCGGGGCATAAAATGAGGGCAGTGAACATCTATGACCACATGACAACAACGGAATTCTGTATTAATGCACCACGTTATGGACTGTTATTACATGGGCCGCTAACAGGTTTTGATTTTTACTGAATGATTCACTGTAATTCTGCAATATGAAAAGTAAATGTTACTTGAATATCTTACATGCTTGAAATGTGTGTTTCTTATATACAGCTCTGGAAAAATTGAAGAGAGCACCTCAGAATGATCAGTGTCTCTAGTTGTACAGTTTCTGGGTTTGTGTTTGACCAAAATGAGCAGTTCTGTTTGATTCTATACACTACTGGAAACACGTCCCCCAAATTCCAGATCAAATATTGTATTTAGATCTGTTTATTTAGAAAATCACTAATGACCCTCCAGAAGCCTGTTTTTAGAGCCATGCTCGCTGTGCGTTTCACCCCAGCCACCGCTCGCCAGTCTTTCTGTAGGTCACTTGAGGTCATCTTACGGTGGTTAAGTGACATTGGAATGAGGTGGAGCTCATCACGGTCAGTAGAGAGTGGTTTTGGCCCTCTGCCAGTCTGTAGCTGTGTTGTCCTGTGTGTTTGCTGCTTGACCTTGTTCTTATGAACCAGACACTCACTGTATCTGCCAGTAAAGCTAGAACCCAACCTTCTGTTCCTCACTAAGAACCTGCTGTACATGTGGAGATGCTGATTTAAGAAGGAACTGGAGTGGGCTCATATTTATTTCCAGAGCTGTGTGTGCCACAAGCAGGATAGCAATGAACGTGTGGCTAAATAAATTTGTGGCACTGTTAGCTTGATGCTAACGCAATACAGGAAATCACATTGAGACGCTAGCAGAAATGAGCACTGTTGGAGTTAATACAGTGACTACATACAGCAGAAGGTGTATCCCTTTCGTAGGGCCACATTTTTCCCTGTGAAAGTTCAGAATTCGTAGACGGAAGAATGGTCTACTGTCATTGTTATTCATTTCAACTTTCCAGCTGTTTCATAAAAGCAATAAGCTACTTCATGTCCTGATATAAGAACACCCCATACCTGTGATATGATAAGCATAGTAACAGCCTCTTCTGGTTTATTGCTTCAGTATGGCATGTTACTTTAATACACTTGCTTGTGCAGTTTCTGGCTCTGGCGGCGTGTAATGTATACGGTATGACATTTGGAATGCAACAAAGGATTGGAGTTTTTTTGAAATGCATGAATGTATGCATTATATTTGAGCATCTTCAGGGCGTACCGTAAGCCTATGAATCCTAAACGGTAATCTCGCATGCTGTAGAAAGTGGCTGCATAACAGAAGATTCAAGTCGCTATCACTTGCATGCGCTAAATAGATGCAGTGTTCTCCCAAGCAGCCATGATTTATCTCCTTCACCGCTAGCTGAAGCTGAGCTAACAGAATCTGCACTGTGTGACTAGCCTCCTTTGATTCATTGTGAGGCTATCCTCGCAGACACTAAGCTAAAGCGCGTGCACGCTCGCGCTCACCCGCGCACACTGATCCGCTGAACCACAACAATGGAATTCTCCCTTCGACTGCCGGGTAAGGACTGACGCAGAGCCGCCTTCATTCACATTTTAAGACAAAACGTCTCAGACTGGGCGAACAATTGATTTCAAACCATCAGAGGCTTTCAGATTGGAGTCGTTATTCACAGTTAATGAAGTTAATGCCCGGTTGAAAGGGGCGCTCAAAACTTTTCTTCTTTTATGGTCAGCAGCTCCAAATCAACCCCATGAGGTTTTTTTTTTTTTCTTTCTGCATTGATTTCCTCGAACCCCTCACTGTATATAATTGATGTGTTCCTTCATCGATTCCGAAAAGCATCACTACTGGATGCAGCGAACATGCTGGATTCAAACGCGTACATCATTTGCACATAAATATTGCAGATTATACAGCAGATAGTTCAGGACCTAAAATATGAGAGAATATTCAATATGTGCTCACTCTCATGGCCACCTCACAACAAATGAACAATTGAATTCTATATTAATGCGCTCATACGGAACACTGAGCGTATTGATAGATGGGACCAGGCATCAGCATGTACAGTATATGAAGGAAATGGCCCATATCGGTGCCGAACGTGCACTGCATATGAACCCGCTTCTGTTTAAACGTACAGTAGTTTCCCCACAAATAGAACTAAGGTGATCAGCTAATCAGCTAACAGGCTAACAGGCCTCTTCATTAATGAACGAAAAACATACTGGCATATTGTCATATCATGGCCCTAACAACATCCACAAAAGATCCTCGGAATGTTGCAGTTATTACATAACACTATATCTTAGTTAACATTTAACCTTACAGGAACATTATCTGAAAGTATAAACATCTTTAAAATACTCTTTGAACATTAAAACTAAAGCATTTTCTTTAAAACTTTATCAGAACTTGTAGGAAGTTCTGGAAACATTTCCTGCTAGCTGTGAAAGCTTTAGAACAGTTTTAACTACAGACATAATACACATACCATAAACGCTCAGTATTCTGAAATTAGCTCTTGGCCTTTAGCCTTCATTAAATAACAAAACAGCAACATGATTCAAACATAACAGCACTCATCAGGCTCCGCCCTCACTAACCGGAGTGATTTCATCCAGCTATGACCAATCAGCAGGCAGTAATCCAGCTCCAAAATCCACTTCCTACTGTCACATTAACTCTCATTTTTTACCCTTCATATCAACCAAGGGTTTATACAGTATTAAAAAGAATTTAAACAATGATGTGATGTACACATCTTAACACCAATGGGTTTTAACACTCAGCATGAATCCCAGAGGGCAATAAATAAAAAAATATCCTAATCATTTATTTTTACTCAATAAGAAGTAATAGAACGAGCTGCCATCAAACTGCTGAGGAAACAGGCATTCTACAAACACAATTTCTGAAAGTGCATCTGAGCTGGTGCTTGTTTTCAAGATCTGTATAAGCAAAAATGTGGACGTGGCAGGCAGTACGTACATTTTATATAAAAATGAGCTATATTCGTGAAGATAACATTAACAAGATAACATAAATAAAGTCATATCTGAGCAGCCCCATGTCTCCTGACAATAACAACAAACGGTACGGTGAATATAATATAATTAAATATTTTAATTTTAAATGACCAAAATACCAAATCAATTACACTGCATTATCAGAGGGTTCTAATTAACATTTAGTCCTAGGCTTTTAAATGAAGCCTTAACTAAAGTACTGATTTCAAAACTGCTAACGAGTAAAACAAGTATATTTACAATCGACCAAGTCCAGAAATCTGAAATCACCAGCAAAACCAGCATATGTCGCATCATGGTGCTGATATGCTATTCCACCAGCATGACTATGCTGAATAACCATCAGAGGCCTTAAACTAGCATGGAACAGACATTAGTCTGTGCTTTGTTCCAGCAGGGACCATTCTGCTATGAGTGGACGACCAGGTGTATTGATATTGATGTTTAGCTAAAAGATAGCAGCCTACACAGGCTAAAAGGTATCTAACAGGCCAACGTGCCTCTCCATTTATATTCATTGGTAGGTATTGAACTGAAGGATTTACTGGTTGACTAACATTAAACACAGTGTGAGGAAACAAACACTGAGACTGTTAGCTTTACGCTAACAAGGAAATCACATAGAGCTTAATACGAGGAAAGATTCTGTTACATGGGCAGCTTTCTACAAGGGGTCTTCAATAAGTATTGATACTGTTGTTCTAAATAGTCTGTTGGCTTGATCAGGTCGGCACCCCACTGACAGTTTGCCACTGTTGGTCCGCCCTCGTGGTACCCAGATAACTGGTCCTGTGTACAAGTCCTAACCAGTTTTTAAGCTTTTCAAACTATTTGTCCAAAAGGCAATTATTACTTGGACCAATAGTACAAGGGTGAGGCTGACCCTAAACTGACACTCAAAATAATTTGCTAAACCAATTTATAAAGTATAATGAACATAAGAAAGAAGGAAAGATAAGTAAATTGAACTGTGAGTGGAAAACAAGCGATGAAATATGGTACTTTTTTTTCCAAGACTCTGCTTAAACACTGGCAGGGCGCCCAAAAAATGCTGTGCAAAATAATAATGGACCGTGAGCTTTGCAACGGTAGTCCACGATCATCTTGCTATCAGGGTGTGTGTGGGTAAACGGTTCAAAGTAGTAGCAAACTTACCTTACATACTTTCTCTTTTATCATGATTTTGAAATAAATAGAATGAGGCTAGGTTTGGCACTGTGAGACATGGAAATGAGTCAGGTTCCACATTTGGCCGTGCATGTGACATAAGCAAGCATGGGCCTTGGGTTGGAGTTCGGGAGAGGTCGTATCATAGGGTTCCACGAAGCAGGATGGTCTTACTGAGGTATTGCACACCAGCAACATGAAGGATCTGGGAGACCTACGCGAACCACAGAGACGGAGAACCAACAAATTGTCTGACATGAACGGAGTGACCCAACATCCACGATTGTGGACATTCAGTGAGCAATGATGCCCATCATGAGTCATCCTGTTAGTGCCAGCACCACTGGCAGACGGCTGCATGACGCAGGACTACATGCACGTAGACCGTTACGACGACTGTCCTTAACACCACGTCAACATCACCAAAGACACAATGGTGTAGTGGCGGACTGTTACGGAGTGACTCAGAATAGCAGCGGGTCATCTTCAGTGACAAGTCCCGCTTTTGTCTTGGTGGAGATGACCAACGAATCCGTGTGTGGAGGCACCGTGGTCAGCGCCAAGATGCACGGTTTGTTGTCACCCGTCACACGTCCAGAAGGCCTGGTGTCACTCCACCTCCACCCCTACCGCACCATCTGCAGGAACTGTGTGAGGATATTCAAGCTGCATGGGATGGATTATCACAGGACACCATTAGGAACCTCTACAACTCCATACCGAGACGTCTGGCAAGTTGCGTTAACAAACATGGCGGCCCGACGGCATACTGAGAGACACTACTTCTGTATGTGTAGCTCAAATAAATATTGTTTGTTGTTCCTGGTAACCTTTATCTTCCTTCCAAATAGCATTGCAACCCGACACCTCCTTCTGGGTGCAACTGTTCCTTTGATGATGAGATTGTACATCTCCACACACTTGCCGCACTATATGTAGTGTATATAGTGTATTGTGGTTGTATGCATCCTAGAGGCCAACTGACTAAAACAGAATATCCTCTAAACACACATATAAACAAACACAGAGACGAAAAAAAAAGTCCTTGGGTTTCCTCAGTCTATCAAAGCCTTCAGTGTAGCGGGTTTGGCGGTATTGCTTACTGTTAACCTCCCACCATTCAATAATCTCCCTCTCCCTCAAGCCCTCTGCTCTGCTCTCTCCGTTCCCTCAGCTCCTGGTCTCCACCGGTAACCATTGCCATGGTAACGGCACAGACTCCAATAAGGTGTGCTGGAAAAGCTGGAGGCTTTGGCAGGTCTACAGCACACACGCGCGTACCGCCGCTGAGACAAGGGGACCATTGAGTCACAATTAGTTTGAGGAACGATTTTGTGACATGGGCGGCAGTATGAATGCTTATGAATGGTTCTTGGCAGCGATTCTGGCAAACAAAATTGAGAAAACATGGTTCATTATGGTTGCGTTTAGAGCTTCAAAGAACCTTTTGTAGCTCTTCACAGATTCATGAAGTTACATGACAGCCACGTAAGCCTTTCATAAATGTTTATACAGGCTTTTTCCAGCAAGTATCAGCACCACAAAGACTCCTTTTGGCACTTTTGATGTAAAGTCTACCTAGTAAGTGTTATGACATCTAATGCAAATGTCTGTATAGATATATAACCCTTTACATGACCCTGTATGTACACTCACTGAGCACTTTATTGGCTTGTTTCTGCACTCATTGTCCATCATCAGCTCCACTTACCATAAGAGCATTTTGTAGTTCTACAATTACAGACATTGGTCCACCACAGAGCAGGTATTATGTGGGTGGTGGATCATTCTCAGCACTGCAGTGACACTGACATGGTCGTGGTGTGTCGCCGTGTGTTAAAATGGTACTTGTGGATCAGACACAGCAGTGCTGCTGGAGTGTTTAAACACTGTGTCCACTCACTGTCCACTCTATTAGACACTCCTACCTGGCTGGTCCACCTTGTAGATGGACAGTCAGAGACGATAGCTCATCTGCTGCTGCACAGTGCAGTGTTGGTCATCCTCTAGTCCTTCATCAGTGGTCACAGGACACTGTCGGCTGGATAGTTTTGATTGGTGGACTATTCTCAGTCCAGCGGTGACACTGAGGTGTTTAAAGACTCCAGCAGCACTGCTGTGTTTGATCATCTCACACTAGCACAACACATACTAACACACCACTGTCAAGTCAGTGTCACTGCAGTGCTGAGAATGATCCACCACCCACATAATACCTGTTCTGTGGTGGTCCTATGGGGGTCCTGACCATTGAATACCAGGGAAAAAGGAGGCAACATAAGCAATATGTAGAACTACTCAGTATTCTTACATGGTAAATGAGCTTATAAAATGGACAGATACAAGGAGGTGTACTTAAGTAATGCTCAGTCAGTATATAAATCTGTGTATAACCTGATATACAAATCTATATTCACATTTCTAAAAGCTTGTGGCATGAGGTAAAATCACATCAAAGCAGTCCCTTATGGCAACTGACATTCTTGGAATAAGCTTTTTATACATTACTTATATATAAGCGAGAGCATTACTTACATAGGAGGTGAAATCACATGAATAGCAGCCTTCACTACAATGTCTGTATAGGTTTATGTCAGTTGACATGAAAAGCCTGTGTTGGCATTGTGTAGCCTTATGAACACTTCATATAAGTATTATTGAACATTTATATATATATATATATATATACATATATATCGTCTCTGTCCAAAGAAAAACAGGTATCTCCAAAATGGCAACTTTACAGGAGAGGCCAAAAACCTCATTTAATTTGAATCGAAGTCAATAGAACCAGACGTCTTTCCAAGCAGTTTTGGGCCATTTCTGTGGGTCCATTCTTCATTGAATTTCCACACAGTGTAAATAGCACCTCATGTGATCAAATGAGGCATAAAAGTAAAAATCAACAAAAATGGAGATACATGTTTTTCTTTGGACAGCGACGATATACATATATATATATATATACAGGGGTTGGACAATGAAAGTGAAACACCTGGTTTTAGACCACAATCATTTATTAGTATGGTGTAGGGCCTCCTCCTCCTTTTGCGGCCAATACAGCGTCAGTTCGTCTTGGGAATGACATATACAAGTCCTGCACAGTGGTCAGAGGGATTTTAAGCCATTCTTCTTGCAGGATAGTGGCCAGGTCACTACGTGATGCTGGTGGAGGAAAACGTCCTTCTTGGTGGTATGCTGACATTACCCTGGATACCGTGGCTCTGGATACATCACAAAGACTTGCTGTCTTGGTCACAGATGCGCCAGCAAGACGTGCACCAACAATTTGTCTTCTTTTGAACTCTGGTATGTCACCCATAATGTTGTGTGCATTGCAATATTTTGAGCAAAACTGTAAAACTGTGCTCTTACCTGCTAATTGAACCTTCACACTCTGCTCTTACTGGTGCAATGTGCAATTAATGAAGATTGGCCACCAGGCTGGTCCAATTTAGCCATGAAACCTCCCGCACTAAAATGACAGGTGTTTCAGTTTCATTGTCCAACCACTGTATATATATACATATATATATAAATATAAATAAATGTTCAATATTACTTATATGAAGTGTTCATAAGGCTACACAATGTAATATATATATATATATACACACCATTTTCCCAAGGATGTATACTGAACAGTAAATAAGCTTGTTTTAAACAGAATATATTGCCTCCCAGTTTAGCCTAAACCTTATTGCACCGGCTAGATACAATAACTTAGCCTTCCTCTATTTTAAGCAAGACGGAAAATTGCACTCAATCCAATTTACCTGTGCATCTTCTTTTTAAATAAGGCAAGAATAAAGATGAAGAAAGCCATTCTGCCGTCATTAAAAAGGAGCCATTACTGCTTGCCAGCCACATGATCACAAGAAAAAATATTAAATATCTTGAGAGCTGCCTTTGCCAGTTAAAGCGATGATTCAACTAAAAAGCAAATCTTCACAATATTCCCCACGATCCCAAATATAAAGACAAGTTTGGTGTTTACTTCTTTCATTTGCACTGGAGCTACAAGGCTAATGTAGTTAACAAGTAATGCAAGCTTATAACCACCAGGTTATCAGCGCAAGCTCACTAGCTTATATGGTTTCTGACGCTATTTATGAGAAAACTACATCAAATAGTGTACAAATGCACAGTGGAGTCACTTTATTATGACCACTTCCTTCTTTCGACAGCAGCAGCGTGTGGCTCATGAAGGAAGTCACATGTCGTAAACTGCCTGGCAGGTATTTAAGGTGTAAGAGGCTGTCTGCACATATGCTGTCATGGGTAAAAGGGGCAACACATGCCGATTGCCTTCTCTGGGGTAAATGGGATCTTGCAGCAAGACGGTGCGACAAGACGTCCCTGTACCTCCATGGCCCCCTAATTCCTCAGACTTGAACCCATTTGAGCATCTGTGAGACCACCTTGATCGTTGTTGTGTTTGCTCTATGGATCCTCCCCCATGCAGCCTCCAGCAGCTGTGGGATACGCTGCAGTCAGCATGGCTCCAGATACCTGTGACAACCTAGCAGGACCTTACTGAGTCAATCCCAGCCCATCTAGCTGCTGTCCGTGCAGCACACTGTGGTTCCTCTGGATATTACCTCGACTGTGTAGCAGCCATATTTTGTCAGAAATGACTTAAGCATGTTTATGTAATAGCTTTACCTAGCAACCTACAACTCCATGCCATTGCCAGTTGGTGGGGTGTAAGCTTCTATTATTCATGAGCAACATTAGTCTTAAATTTCTGGTGCAATCCTTAAACACAACACATGTATTGGCAGATTGACTACATTTGGTGTAAGCAAGGAAGATTTTTGGCCTTAGGCTGAGTTGTATATTTTTTGGAAGGGCTGAGAAGCAAACTCAAGAGGATAAAGGACGGAAGGCAAGGACAATTCAGCATTATGCGCACAGTGGCACTGAATGTAACCCTGCTATGTTTCTACAGCACCGTTTATGTAGCTGCGTTCATGTCACCGAGCTGTGTTTACACTCAGGCGACAGGTGTCAGAAACAAGTAGTAATGAACCTGCAGCTGGGCCAGAGGAAATTCTAGAGGTGCTGCAGAGTTTGCTTGGGCTATAGCTGACTTACGGTATTCTCTTAGAAAAGGGTTCTTTCAGGGTTCCTTATAGAGGTAACATGATAACACTTGATGATGATGATGAAGTCTTAAGTATCAGCCAATACCAACATAAGTCCAATGTAGCCCCTACTAAGCATTAAAATGAATTTTTACTGCGCCTCCTCAATGAAGAAGCCCGAAAGGTAGGCTTATCTTATTCACACAATCCCAAACACTGTACTACCCAACAAGAAGAACTACAGCTAACAGCATCACATGTTGTGTCACAGAATTGTCCCCTGAGATACCGTCTCTGGCTTGCTCACCAATTGTCATGCAGACACCGCCGAATACATACAACTGTGCTGTTGGCCTAAGGATTACACAGAGAAAAGCAGCAAGCCTTTAGACTAACGCATATGCAAATACTAGCCTAGCCCTTTTCAGCTCATATCTGTGAGCTCCAAAACGGTTTATGAAGGCAGTTTGTGAAGAGGTAGTAAACTGATGCCAAGTGAGATAAGTGATGTTGAAAGTTATATTTCATTCAATTTCTGTAGAGTGTAAAAATAAACTCCAGCCTGGTTTTTATTGGCTCTCTCCACTGGCATTCAGTAGTACTGCTTTACTACACAATGCTGCCTACTATCTCGGCCATTTAAACAGCCACTGCTGTTGTGTTTAATAAAAGAACATTCTCTTACAGCAGTATGCTTCTCATGCCTTCTTCTATGTCAGTCCCACAGTATCAAATCCACTATTTTCTGATCAATATGTCCCAATAGCTATACTACAGGTAGGTGTCATAAAGCATGTCCCACTATAGCTTTACATTAACAGAAGCAGCTTTCCCTGTTAGACCATCATGTTTCATGATAAACAGCCAAAGTGTTTTATGATGAAGAGCCAATCACACGAAACATCAGAAGGAGTTGGCTTATTTTTCATAGAGGGGAAAAAGGCATTATAATACATAGCAAAGACAGTAAAGTAGTTAGAATGATCAAAAGTAAAGCTGGGCAGGTGCCACTGCCATCCTCAGCTGGAAAAACAAACTATTTTTAACTGACTGAAGCCACAAAAGTCATGAGAAAAAAGACTCCACTGTGGCGTGACCTAGACGTGTACCACTATACAATAAGACCACCCTCATATTGTGTTTATGGATGGTTTAAAATGAGTTCATTAATGGCTATTGATCAGGTCATGAACAGTGTGTGAAATACCCCCTGGTGTTCGGGGGTCCCATGTTTGCTAATCCAGCATTGGCTGGCTGCTCATTCACCATATTGGGCTTCAATGGCAACAAAATGTTTGCTCTCCTCTCATCCTCTTCTGGAAATGCTCTAGTTTGGTAGGTCTTCCACACGTTAACAACATATTATGTCTTCCGTTTTCAGTTTCAGAAATGACTAATAATTCACACCTTCCACCAAACTCTTGGGAAAATTGGATTTACACATATTGTCTGGCGTGTGGCAAAGGTTTTCTGAGGTACATCAGGTAAGTTACAGTTGCTAGCCAATTTGCTACAGTGCCACCCTTGAGGCTGATGAGCGCTGCATCTCTAGTTAATCAACAAACCAGACGACAGTTGAATGTGGGTGAAGCGGTGACAACATAAAATCGCAATAAGTTTATTTTCAGCGACCCCCAAGGATTTCAATTTTGTGACTTTCAGAGGGTCCAAGAACTTAATTAGGAGGTCTCGTACCTCTCGGGACCCCTGGTCATAAACGCATTAAAAATCATTCAGAAGTGAATAAAAGTGGAACAGATATAAAAGTGGAACAGTGATGTGTTGCTTGCCAAATAGTGAGTCATTTATACAGTTAATCCTGAGACCTTGCTGGTTACTGATCTTACTCTCTCCACCGGTCAGCATTAGACCAGTCAGCTTCTTCATGTATTCATATAACAGGTCATGGCTTGCATTTATAACTGCTTATAGCTTTCTTGAACTAGCCCTAGATCCTAAGGGTAGTCTTATCATGAGGTGGTACCAACAGAAGACAAAATGAGCCTTCATGACGGGCAATGGCGCAAATCTGTTAAAACAAAAAAATAATAATGAACATATGTAGGTGATCTTCTGAACATTGCAGGAAACTGTTCCCGAACCCTCAAAGCAAAACTCTGTTAGTCGTACTTGAAGCAGAATAGAAAAGAAACAAAACCTACAAGCATGTTTTATGCTGTGTAATACACTGTATGTGGGTGATATGGGACATGGTGTGAAGTCCTATGTGAGCATTCACCATGTCGAAACTCAAAAACGCATTTTAAAAGAGAAAAAAAAACACCCCTGATATGTGGTCCACCTTTGCAGTACAATAAATATACAATATTCATTACAGCACATAACCATGCTGAATACTGCCTGCAGTGAGAGAGAGCGTGCGAAAGAGAGAGTCGGAGAGAGAGGTGGAGAGAGCGAGAGAGAGAGAGAGAGCAGACCCCATTATATTCTGTTGATGTGTGCACCAACGAAGGACTCATATCTAAAACTGTCAAGCTCCATGCAATGAGTAAGGCCTCTGAATGGGGAATGAGAAATTCAAAAGAAGGAGAGTGTCGACCATCAATCAAAAACAAGCCGGAGCTTCTGCCACAGCAGCGCTCGGCCGCATCCGTTTGGCTCAGGCTGTGCTGCTGATCTCTCTGAAGCTGAAGCCTCCTGAGGTCTGAGTGTACCTCTGCCACAGGCCATGATTAGTATGGTATAAGACAGAAACGTGGTATAGAATCTGCAGGTATGCAGTTATGGTCTTAGACTTCAGAACTATTAGATGGATGCTGGGCTGCGGGTCTGTGGGCTTGTATTAAGCTGTCTCTGTGTGCGTGTGCGTGTGTGTGTGTGTGTGTATGTGTGTGTGTGTGTGTAGTGCAAGAGATGAGGATGGTTTGCTCCAGAAAGTTCGGTCCCAAATCTGATTCTGGCCAAAATCACTCCGAAGCAACAGTGTACATAACAGAGGAGCGCAAAAGATACTATCCTAGAATTCCAGGACACTGCATGTGTAGATACACTGTATATATGCACATAAACAATCTGTGTAGGCATAGATAGATAGATAGATAGATAGATAGATAGATAGATAGATAGATAGATAGATAGACATTACGATAGATAGATAGATAGATAGATAGATAGATAGATAGATAGATAGATAGATAGATACAAAGACATTATGCTAGATAGACATTATGATAGATAGATAGATAGATAGATAGATAGATAGATAAAGTCACATAGATGGATAGATAGATAGATAGATAGATAGATAGATAGATGGATAGATAGATAGATAGATAGATAAAGTCACGTGACAGATTAGCTCTGACTGTACACCAGTAAGTGTAGATGGACAAGGTTTGATTAAGACAGAACGGAATGATACGAGCGGTGCTGTAGATGAGATTATTAAGAGAAGCGCAGAAGGCCAGAGAAACACTGATGTGTCTGTCTAATTCTGATGACTGAGTAATGAGAAGTCAGCGACTCCCAACCACAAAAATATTTCTATTATACTCTGACGCTTAATCAGAAAGTGTTGGCAGTGTGCCTATCAATTATCATTCCCTTTGAAGTAATTAATCCCAAGTGTTAAATGTTTCATCGGAAAGGCAATCATGGAGGCTGGAGCGGGGTAGGAATTTGTGATCGAGCCATTAGACACTCAAAATGGATGTGTTAAAAACAACACTCAGTCTGTTTCTTTGGATTGTATTAATCTGTATATCCAGACTAAACCCGTTTTTTTCAACTTTGCAGGGAACGTGTTAGGTTATAGCTTCATCCACTTCACAGATCTTCACCTTGCACAGTGATTAGGTACCACCAGAAATTCAAAACCATTTTTTATTGTTTCACTTCCAGGGTTATGCCTCCCCAGACCATCACTGACCCACCACCAAACCGGTCATGCTGAATGATGTTGCAGGCGGCATAACGTTCTCCACAGCGTCTCCAGACCCTGTCACGTCTGTCACATGTGCTCAGGTGAAATGTGCTCTCATCTGTGAAATGCACAGGGTGCCAGTGGCAGATCTGCCAATTCCGGTGTTCTATGGCAAATGCCAGTCGAGCTCTACTGTGCTGGGCAGTGAGCACAGGGCCCACTACAGGACGTCGGGCCCTCGGACCAACCTCATGAGACCTGTTTCTGATTGTTTGGTCAGACACAATCACAGGAGTGGCCTGATGGAGTTCCTTTTGTAGGGCTATGGGAATGCTCATCCTGTTCCTCCTTGCACAAAGGAGCAGATACCGGTCCTGCTGAGGGGTTAAGGACCTTCTACGGCCTTGTCCAGCTCTCCTAGAGTAACTGCCCGTCTCCTGGAATCTCCACCATACTCTTAAGACTGTGCTGGGAGACACAGCAAACCTTCTGGCAATGGTACATATTGATGTGCCATCCTGACGGAGTTGGACTACCTGTACAACCTCTGTAGGGTCCAGGTACCGCACCACGGTACTAGTAGTTACGCTGACCCAAGCCAACGGCAAAACCAGATCAGTCAAAATCAGTCAAAGATGAGGAGGGACAAATGTCAATGACCTCCACCTTTTAAACCATTCCTGGTTTGGGGGTCATCTCATTGTTGCTGCTCTAGCGCACCTGTTGCTAAATTCATTAACACCAAAGCAGCTGAAACTGATTAACAACCCCCCTACTACTTAACTGACCAGATCAATATCCCAGAAGTTGAACTGAGTTGATGCTATACTCTGATTAAAAAGTCTTCCTTAAATTATTTTTGAGCAGTGTATATATGTAGCATGCTTATGAATCATACACATAGTGCAACATAAACATAATACATGTATTCTGAATAAGGATACTTGATTCTATGCAGGGTAACTTTCATTAGCAGCCAAATATAGACTGAAATATCACCTTCAATGTTGACATATCACCTATGTCAGGTGTTCTAACAACTGACTTTGTAGCTTAGGCTGCGTTCACTTGTCACCACCACTGTAAAGAAATCGGAGTCTCTGAGTTTCTCTACCAGAACCCTTTTCACACATCAAACCACTCCAAGCCACTTCGTTTGCCTTAAACATAGACACGGTGTTCTGCTCACTGCGGAACGTTACTGCTTACAGTGGCAGAACTTTCTGCTGCGGCTCCATTGAAAACAATGGATTGTCCAGTCTGCTGTTGTCCATCTACCGCAAACATGTAAACGCAGCATAAGCTACAAAGTCAATTGTCAGAACACCTGATGTAGGTGATGTATCACCCTCCAAAGTGACAGACAGTGCCTTATTAGAATAAGCCTTTATGGAATATTGAACATCAGAGGTTTCTGCTCTTTTGGCAGCGACGGTATGTAGCAACAGTGCTATATACCGGGCGACTCGTTAGCTCTAACAGTTAACAGCAGTGCGCTACTGAAGCTGCTCTCAGTTTTCGACCCGGGAAAGCTCATTTCACTGCAGTGCTTTCTAAGTCTTATTGTCTGCTTCCTGAGTGAGGTTTGGTGCTGCTCTCTAAGCAGGAAGTTGAATCTGGGCTTTTGTTCCTGCCCGGTTTTGATTCCGATGCCAGAGGGACGGCCAGACTCTGCCTGAGCAGCGCTTACAGAGACTTTTCTGCACTCTGTTTTGTGTGGGGTAGGCTGCACACGTACACAAATGTGCGTACACACACGCGTAGACTCTGGTCAGAGCCTCAGCGGATCACTCGACATTTCTCAGCTGCGCTCTCTTCCTGCTGATATCAACCTCTCCTTTTCACCTCTCCTTCCTCTTTATGCTTTTCAGGAGCTGCATGAGAGACTCTGAAAGCCCCAGAGCACACGTGTGTGTGTGTGTGTGTGTGTGTGTGTGTGTGTGTGTGTGTGTGTGNCAGAGTGTGTGTGTGTGTGTGTGTGTGTGTGTGTGTGTGTGTGTGTGTGTGTGTGTGGTGTTAGNGACTTTTCTGCACTCTGTTTTGTGTGGGGTAGGCTGCACACGTACACAAATGTGCGTACACACACGCGTAGACTCTGGTCAGAGCCTCAGCGGATCACTCGACATTTCTCAGCTGCGCTCTCTTCCTGCTGATATCAACCTCTCCTTTTCACCTCTCCTTCCTCTTTATGCTTTTCAGGAGCTGCATGAGAGACTCTGAAAGCCCCAGAGCACACGTGTGTGTGTGTGTGTGTGTGTGTGTGTGTGTGTGTGTGTGTGTGTGTGCGTGGCTGGGCTCTGGCCTTAAACTCCACAAGAACAGCACTAAAATAAACCTTTAGTCACAAAGACTAGAAAGCATGAGTCAAACCTCTCGTTCGTCTCTCTCTCTCGTTTTTCCCATCTCTTTTACTTTCTCCCTCTCTCTCTCTCTGCCTCTGTTTCTGTATTCCCCCCTCACTTTCTCCCTCTCTCTCTCTCCATTTATCTTTAGCCTTATTCCTTCATGTTTCTATTTCTATACATTTATTTTGCTTTATTCACCACCTCTCTCTCTCCCTCTTTCTCCATCTCTCTGTCTTATTGTCTCTTTCTCTTTTTCATTCTCTGTACTTATTCTTCTCTCTCTGTCCCTCTTTCCCTTCTTCTCTCTCCACCTTCCTCTGTCTCTCTCTCTTTCTCTCAGTCTCTTTCTGTCTTTTTGTCTCTTTTTCTTTTTCATTCTCTGTACTTAAGCCTCTGTCTCTTTCTCTTTTTTCTTTCTCCCTTCTTTTTTCTCTGTCTCACTCACTCTTTTTTCTTTTACCCTGTATGTCTGTCTATCTGTCTTTCTATATATCCAAACACACCCTTGTCTTATCTCTCTCTCTCTCTACTTATTCTTCTCTCTGTCCCTTTCTCCCTTCTTCTCTCTCACCTTCCTGTCTTTCTCCTCCTCTACCTCTCTTTTTCCCTGTCTCTCTCGCTCTCTCTCTATCTATCTGTCTAATTGTCTCTTTCTCGTTTTCATTCTCTGTACTTATTCTTTTCTCTCTGTCCCTCTTTCCCTTCTTCTCTCTCCCCTTCCTCTGTCTCTCGCTCCTCCTCTCTCTCTTTCTCTCAGTCTCTTTTTTCTCTCTCTGTCTTTTTGTCTCTTTTTCTTTTTCATTCTCTGTACTTAAGCCTCTTAAGCCTGTCTCTTTCTCTCTTTTTTCTTCCTCCCTTCCTTTTTCTCTGTCTCACCCACTCTTTTTTCTTTTCCCGTTTGTCTGTCTATCTGTCTTTCTATATATCCCTACACACCCTTGTCTTATCCCTCTCTCTCTCTCTCTCTCCTTATTCTTCTCTCTCTGTCCCTTTCTCCCTTCTTCTCTCTCGCCTTCCTCTGTCTTTCTCCTCCTCTCTTTCTCTGTCTTTTTGTCTATTTCTCTTTTTCATTCTCTGTACTTAAGCCTCTCTCTCTTTCTCACTCTCTCTTCCTCCCTATTATTCTGTCTCATTTTCACTCTTTTTTCTTTTACTCTGTTTGTCTATCTGTCTGTCTTTCTAAACATCCCTATACTCCCTTGTCTTACCTCTTACCTCCCTTCTCTCTCCCTCTCTCCCTCTCTCTCTCTCTCTCTCTCTCTCTCTCTCTCTCTCTCTCTCTCAGCTTTAAGGAGGAGGGGAGTGTACTGGAACCTCTAAATGGTAACGCTATAGAACAGCACACTGTCCTTGTAGCATCTGCTCCAAACTGAAAGCCTCTTTATTTCTTAATGAGGAAAGTTTCCTCTAAACCGCCTCTGGGCGCTGCTGACGTTCGCCCGCTGTTAGTGCAGGTCTTCCGGCAGTTTACTCCCGGGCTAACGCTCCCATGCAGGACCACAGGTCAGGAGGTTAAAAAGTGTCAGGGTCTATATTTCCAGCGCCGCCCGTATGAGTGCACTTATTAAAGTTTAACTTTCATACGTAATTAGCTGCTTTATCACGCCACAGCCAAACTGCAGCAGGCCTCCTTTCCTAAAGCCTCATATTAATATTTTATACCTCAATAATTAGGTGTAAATCCTGTTAAATATTAATTTGCCCTGTAGTTATTTCACATATAATCACTTTGCATTAGACATTCACACAAGCCCTTGCAGGGGGACGCTGGAGCGAAAATAAACCTCCATGCTTTAAAGCAGGTCCGCGAAAAATAAGCAAAGAACAGCGGGAGGCTCGTTCTCCATAAGCACCTTTAGCAAGAAGCTGCAACTTATGGTACGAAACAAATGCAATTTTGTTTCCCCCCCACTTACATTACAGCGCCGGTTTATTCATCTCAAAGTGAATAAGCCAAAGTGGCATAGCCTGTGCTACGGCGTGACAGAGGGAGGAAGCGAATGACTAATGGCTTTAAAGGGGGATGATGAATGTAAAACTCAGTGCATTTACAACCTTAAAGTTCATTGCACTTCCTTTATAATTCAGAGCGACACATTTGAGAGAAAGTTAATCGCTTTTTTGTGCGATACAGACGCATATTTACATTTTCAGATTTGTTCTGACACACAGACACACCCATATGCATGCTTTGGCACTGATGCCTTGCATTGTACACTCTGGAATTATTAGCAAATTAAATCGAAGTCTACATTTTGAATTACCTGAATATCTCTAAATATTACAATCAAAATAGGAAAAGCTCAAACCTTAAACTGCTTTACCATGTTCCCATTAACAAGTCCCCTGAGTGTTCAGGAGTTCAGTCTTAAACAGCTGTCTGTGACTTCCATGTTCACCAGCATATAAACATGAGTTCACACATAAGCCAAACTCCCTTCATTGATCCACATCCATCATAATATCTATCCATCTATCACAATATCTATCTCTCTATCCATCCATCCATCCATCCATCCATCTATATATCCATCTATATATCCATCCATCTATCCATCTATCATAATATCTATCCATCCATCTATCTATCTATCCATCTATCTATCTATCTATCCATCTATCCATCCATCATCCTAATATCTGTCTGTCTGTCTGTCTGTCTGTCTGTCTGTCTGTCTGTCTATCTATCTATCATAATATCAATCTATCCATGCATCTATCTATCCATCCATCTATCCATCCTAATATCTATCATCTATCTATCCATCCATCCATCCATCATAATATCCATCTATATATCGATCCATCTATCTATCCATCCAACTATCTATCCATCTATCATAATATCTATCCATCTATCTATCTATCTATCTATCTATCTATCTATCTATCTATCTATCTATCCATTCATCATCCTAATATCTATCTATCTATCTATCTATCTATCTATCATAATATCTATCTATCCATGCATCTATCTATCCATCCATCTATCCATCCTAATATCTATCATCTATCTATCCATCCATCCATCATAATATCCATCTATATATCGATCCATCTATCTATCCATCCAACTATCTATCCATCTATCATAATATCTATCCATCTATCTATCTATCTATCTATCCATCCATTCATCATCCTAATATCTATCTATCTATCTATCTATCTATCTATCTATCTATCATAATATCTATCTATCCATGCATCTATCTATCCATCCATCTATCCATCCTAATATCTATCATCTATCTATCCATCCATCCATCATAATATCCATCTATATATCGATCCATCTATCTATCCATCCAACTATCTATCCATCTATCATAATATCTATCCATCTATCCATCTATCTATCTATCCATCCATTCATCATCCTAATATCTATCTATCCATCCATTCATCATCCTAATATCTATCTATCTATCTATCTATCTATCCATCCATCCATCCATCCATCCATCCATCCTAATACACATGCAGTGCTCTGGGATTTTCAGTTTTGCGCTCCTCTGTTATGTACACTGAGTGATTTTGACCAGAGTCAAAGTAGTGATCAAACTTTCCATACTTTCCACAGACCAGCAGTCCAGCACCGGAAAGCCATTCAGCTCTGCTCTGCTGCTACAGCACCCCCGGGCTCTAACACTGGTCCCAAAGTCCAAAACACCAGCCCCCTGCCCTCAACACATTTGATTGAGCTTCAGGCTAACTCCCTCTCAGTCCCAGCTCCACCTAATGATGTTTAATTAGGCTATTACACCTGTTCCTTTTGGTGTTCCCCTTCCATACTCACTCACAAGAGTTACCAGATTTTTCATTCTGAGTTTGTAAAACTGGCCAGAGGCAAAAGGCAAGCCAAACAACTCCAGCTCAGGTCCTTCACTTTTTCATGGACTCCTTTCAAAACTTCCATTAGCAGTTTTTGACTCAAAGCTGCTTTCCTATACTCGGATCTGCCTTCCTGCAATTTTGCTAAACTATTTCCCTGCAATTATATACTAATAACATTATAATTACATAGTTTCTCACATAAGTAATTATATTCAGCATGGTGTCACCGGGTTTGAGTCTACAGACTTTTTTCACTTTGTTTCTGAAGTTGCAGCACTTCCCAAAGCCCACATGTGTACCCCCACCCCCAAATATCACAGGAGCTGAGTAATGCCACATACATGCTGCACACAAACTAACAGTCTAGTGCACTGAAATGACAACACACGATGCACACTCAACGCCACACTCAGCTCCGCAGTTCCCACAACAAGTGGGAGAATTCCCCGGACCATGATACAGAGCCACTCAGCTACTGCAGAAAGAGCCGTTAGCCATGGGGGAAGATATGGCGAGTCACACAGGAAGCCAGTCCAGGAAGCCTCATGTAGTCATGAAGGTGCAGCATCTTCCTGCAGCTGAACACCACCATTCCAGGCAGCCTCATAGCTGCAGTGCTGCATCGCCCATGCAGCCGGCGCAGGTCGACATACAGCGGGAACAACATAAAATCAGAAATTCAGATTCTAAAGGCTTTTAGTGCTTAAGCAATCTAACTGCCATGCTTGGCTAAGTTTGCTGGTTTCTGTGGGGTGTTTTGGTGAGGTCACTAGTTGCATGATGTCTTTTCAGTGTGCTGCAGTCTGAAGAATGTAGTAATATTCAGATCACATTTCAGAGGATCTACTGGCATTGGTGTGGACCATGTATGTCAGATGGATTTAACAGTGTTATAGTTACAATATCGAACTTGTACCAATAGGAGAACATATATAGAATATTATATATATATGTATATACATGTATACATATATATATAGAAGTTTTTCAAAAGATTCCTTATAGAACCGCCCACGGCACCTTCTCCATCAATCTGAAGAACCATTGCGTTGTATATGGAATATGGAATAGGGTTCTATGTAGGACCAATATTCTATATAGGATTTTACTCTTGTTAGGATAACAATGCTTGAACAGTTGAAGAACCCTTTATTGGTGCTGTATAGAACCCTTTTCAAAAAGGTTCTGTACCAAAACATTTACACTACATTTTCCACCAATCTGAACCATTTCACCATGCAAAGAATCCTTTAGGCACGCAAATGGTTCTTCCAGTGTTCATGGTTCTACTTACTGAACCCTTGAACTCTTGAATAACCATCTTTTTTAAGCAACTACAAAATGCTGATATGACTCCAGAAAAAGGAAATCTGGCAAAAATGAAATTGCACTCTCCGTCGAAGTTGTAATTTCCGGTTCCCAGTAAGAAATAATGAAAAAAGTATGATAAATGCATCAAGAACATGGTTTTTACTAACCACCACATAAGATTTAAGCCTGAATCTCAGTGGGGGGAAAAAAAAATAGATCTCTTGGTTCAGAACAGCCAACGGCACCATAGTTCAACTCAACACTAAGCTTTAATTGTACCCAGAAGGTCAACCCTTGGAGAGTACATTAAATACAGAGGCGGAAAAAAAGATGAAAAGCACCCCTTCATCTTCAGATCCCAGCAACCTTTCTGGCCCAAGGTATTCTTTGCTATGTAATTACTGTTCATAGGATTCATTAAGTTCAGTGTTTATCAAGGAGGGAGCTCCTCTGCATCTCACAGCTCTGCCTTCTGAAATATACTTCAATATTTTCTCCTGTCTTTCATTAGTTCTGAGTCACCTCATGCATGCAGGTCTAAACCCTGACCCAGAGAGCGGCTTCTGGCTGCGTCAGCACGGACGTGTCAAGTAGGATCGCTGAAGCTGTCGAGATGCTCTTAGTGCATAACAAATCTCTACGGAGTCAAGAGCAAGGCTGAAAGGTTTCAGCCTCCAGCAAACCATCAAATAATCTATTGTTTACATCTCAATAATTCATCCAGCGTTCCTGAGCGGCTCATGACTTGAACACGCAGCTCTAGAAAGAAGTTTTAATTGGTCCTCCAATCCAGCAAACTGGCTTGAGGAAGGGAAATAAGAGTTTGTGCTGTGTTTAACTATTGCTAGCCTCCAGGGAATCAAATTTGTATCCGACTCAGGGGGACCATAGGCAGCCTTGCCAAGATGCGTCTGGAGAGCCGGGGAAATTCAGAGCACCATAACTTGCCAAAAATAAGAGTAACTGACTTCAAAGTGACTCCAATTAACAGGATTCCTGGGTGTTATACTCCCTCTCCAATGACGCCTGACTTTTTGTTGCAGTGTTGGGGAAACTGGAGACAGCAGTGTTCAGTATCTGATCTTTGAAACACTGTAGATCAGCATAGAAATATTAGAAGTAGGTCAAACTCCACAGGTCAGTAGAACGTGACGTGCCCTTTCCAACAAGCCCTGGATCACATTGCTAGATACGGACCCCAAAACCACTATGCTTCTCACCTGTTGTCTTCTCGTGGGCATAATCACACGATCAGTGACTAGTTGACATCAAGCTTACAGTGTTAGTCAACTAGTCTATGCAACCTCTATTTCTCCCTCCTCTCATTTCACCCTTCATTGCTCACTAGCAGCTCAACATTGGCCTCATTCAAACAGCACTCAGAGTAGGAGCACTCTTTATAACTTCAATGGACGGGACTAAACCAGCAGTGTTCCTGAAACAGTGAATTCAACACAGATCGTACTCCAAGCTTAGTTTCCACACCTGGACTGTATGGTCTCAGTAATGATTGTAACTTTGACAACATTAACAATGTTTACACATTGCTTCATATTTTTTTATTTCCAATAAAACCAGGATATGACGTAAGTCCTCTAGCTTTTATAATAATATAGTGTTAAATTTGGTGTTTTGGTCAATTACAGTTAAATAAAATATTTACGTGAGATAATCACACATGCCATATGTTGTTATCTTCATCTGACCCACCATCACCCATCAGATATGCTATGCTAGTAAACGTTAACAGAATTTTGAAATATGAATTTATGATTTGGCTCAGTTTGAATTTGGCTCATTTTTGCTTTACAGATCTTGAAAACAAGTGTCGGCTCAGATACCTTTTCAGAACTTGTCTATGAGTCACAGTGTGTATGACTGGAAAATGCTGGCTTGTTGGTGGTGGTTCATTCTTTTGCTTATTATTAAGTTATCATAAATGATTAGTATTAAGTGGACATGGTTTTTAGTGATTTTCTGTACTTTATTTATCCAGTTAAAGTTGAATTGCATGTCTACTTTGACGAACGTTCTGATGTAGGAAACATGTTGCTCATGTTGGTTAGTGAGGCTAACTTGTTGTAATATGAAGGCTAAATGCAGAGTGCTACCATCAGGCTACTGGGTGTTAATTTGAGCCGTACCGCTCACTGATGCTGTCACCGCTCAAAACATCTCATGCTGGCTAGTGATGGCTGGATCAGTGTGCTCAGATACGTGTATAATGCCCATATTGTAAACCGCTCTGAAGGTGTGAAGCACATTGCCCCCGATATTCATTCCTTTGGAAAAGGGCCTGCGTAAAGATGCCAGCTGTTCCAGAACAGAACGCTTAAAATCTCTTACTCTGTTACTAGTTCATACCACTACTATTATTTATGTCGCACCTCCAAACTCCAAACATATGAATAGCTTTCATTCAACGTGACATTGCATGCAGACCTTGAGAGCTGGCTGTAAATAACGTTGCTATAGCTAAACTACAGTCTGTTTGAGCACCATCACTGGATGAGTACACTACAAACACTTTCTTAACATAGGAATCAGTACATTTAACTGTATTACACAGATAATCGTGCCTTGTTTAATGCAAAGATGGCCAAATTAATGCACTGTAATGGTAATGAACCATTATGTCTGGTGGCAGAGAAGTGCAAAAACAAATGAACATTTCAGAAAAACAAAATTACAAAAATAAAAACAATTTTACAAGGGCAAAAATTATTACATTTCAGAAAACAAAATTACAAAAGTAAAAACACATTTTCAAGACGTGAAACACTTTTACCAGTACCGAAACACTTTTACAAACTGCAAATTCGGAAAGGGGAGGTCTAACACACACGAAGTGCTTGTTGCGGACCCTTGTCAATCAAACTGTTTGGCGGTGGTAGAGTGGTGGGGGTAAGAGACGAACAGGCGACGTCTAAACCACTTAGAGCTGGAAATGTTAATGAAGGTAAGTGGGCTGTAACGCTAGCTATAGTTAGCTTAAAATGGCTGAGAGCTTTTGCAAAACAGCTCACTTTGTACAGCCCACGTGGTTCAGAGTCGCCTGTTCGTCTCTTTCTTCTGTCTGCTCTTTAAACACTCTAAAGACCTTCCACAGGAAAAACAGAAGCGTGCCAGCTGGATAAAACACGTCCCACAAAATGGACAAATCATGCTTTAGCGTCGTCACCATCCCAAACTCCACTCACTCTACCACCACGAACAGTTTGACAAGCGGGCCCTTGTTTGTAAATTTGTTTTTATTTTTGTCATTTTGTTTTCTGAAATGTTAATTTGTTTTGCACTTCTTGGCCACCGTAATTATGTGGAGGTTCTTTTAACTTTCACATGATTTTTTCCAAGTTTTATTTTATTTTATTTTATACACTGAAAGGTCATATATGGCGAATTGCTGAATTTTTAAGGCTGAACAGTAAAATAATGTATGTAGTCATTTGCACAGTAAAAAACAAATGCCTGGTGGTTTTGGGTCATTTCTCATGCTTTTCCTCAGTCTACAGTGAGCGTAATCCTCCTTAGCACGCGGTAAAAACTCCACAAAAACAAGACCGGACGTGGCTGCTTAGTCCAGCCTTTTTTCTTATAAGCTCAAAGGGGAGGATAATTATTTTCATTTCATTGTTCTTCGTCAGAAAACCTTGTACTGTCAAAAGCACAGGAGAACAAAAAAAAAAACAAGCTTAACTTTAATGTAAGTAAAATTGGACCATTACTGTCCGTTCATCTTGGAAAATGAGTTATTATGTCCCCTGGTGCCCCCAGCCGTGGTACCGATTTGTTAAATGGCATCACCAGCACATGTGATTTAGTATAACGAAGTATTGATTAGCCCAGCGGCTTGCATCCCTGGTCCTGTAGAGCCGCTTTCCTGTAGAGTCTAGTTCCAAGCACAATCTGCTACACTTGCTCCAGCTAATTGACTTCACCAGAAGTTTCTGGCTGGATCCGATGTATTAATGTTAGGTAAGGAACGGGAAAGATGTTAAAGGCAGGTTGGAACTGAACTCTGCAGGGAAACTGCTCTCCAGGACCAAGGATGGGGAACACTGGATTAGCCAAACCAGGTGCTGGATGATAACTACAAATGTTACTGGGGTGGAAACACATAGTTTAATATTAATTGTATTTTATTTCTAATATTAGTGTTTTTTCAGATCAAATGAACTGGACGTAGCGCCCAGATACAAATATAAATAATTCTAATTTCCTGAAGTTGCTAAAACTTCTGCACAGTACTGGCATTTATATATATGTAAATGCCACATATATGTAAATGCCACTCATTAAACAGTGTGTCCACCTTTTATGTTTATTAAAGTTTTTATTATTTATGTTCCGGATACTGTGGAGACATTTTTCCACATTTTTCCAAAGTTCAGTCTTAGAAGTTGGTTGAACTTTCTGATTCTGATGAAACCAGCTGATGGTCCATTACCAACTCAGGTCTGGACTCTGGGGTGGTCAGTCCATTGTTCTGAAAACACCAGCAGCTTCTTGATTTGATGTATTTGTCTCCTTTTCTCAGCGAGGAGCTTCTTGAACAGCTACCCATCTTTTGAGACACCCAGCATTGACTTGTCTTCTCACAGTGGAAGGATGGACAGAAACACCTGTTGTCTGATGTTTTCAGATCTGAAGCCAGAGTGGAGCTTGATTTTCTACTCACTCTCAAAGATGACGTGCTGATTATCAGATGTGGTTTTGGTGGTCTACCAGTTGTGGAATGGTTGTTAGGAATTTAATATTTTAATATTTAAGTGATTTTGGAAATTCCAATAGGATTTGACTTTCTCCTTCCTTATGCAGGCGGAGTATCTTTTATCTCATTGGAAATATCCCCTGATCAAAGAAAACAATTTATTGTGCAGTATTATATACAAAACGTCGATTTATTACACAAGGGTTATCTTTTATTGCCAATTCATTTTAAACTTCAGATTGAAAAAGATTTCCTTAGACACATCATATTTCATTGTGACAGCACGATCAGTCAAACTGCCTGAAAACCAGCATAATTTTTCTTTGCTTTCCGAATACCAGCACCATAAATATCACATAAAAATGGAATGCGTCGCTCGCTGTGACACGTTTCACAGTAAGGACTTATTTAAACGCCTTCCTTGTGCAGTTTTATTCTCTTTTCTACCACACACACACACACACACACACACACACACACACACACACACACACTTACACATCCAGCCCTTCAATCACCAACATCTCGTTTGTGTCAACACTGAGCCAAGCCATGTAATTGAGCACAGGAGGAATGTAAACATCACGGGCAATAACTCAATTAGATGTTGATCGCGTACGCACAAGCGTGAGTAGAAAGAGGTACCGGCACATGTGGAGGACAACAGGATTTCTATGTGATTTTCCATTTTTGTTCAACACCTCGTCTTCTTTCCTAAGAATTTATAATCATTAAACCCATAAAATCCTAGGCTTATTGCTTGCGGTCGGTACTGTTTGAACCGATACCGGTACAGGGACCTGTAATAACAAAAACTTTACTTTCAGTTGTGTTGTTTCTTTTCTTGCTTGCACAGAAGGGTAGAGTCAGGAGACTGAAGGCTGGAGATGTTGGAGTAGTTGATTTCAAGGCGATCACAGTCCAGTCAAATCCAAAGACCGAAACTTGTCACAGGGTTTTTATACACCGTTTCATCACACCCTTAAAGTACAAAGAGGATGTGTCCTTATCTGGTTTTACCAGATGATCAGCTCTCCTCCAAATGGTGCTTGACCTATAACCTGTAGAACCCTGATGGCAACATTCTCCCAGGGACTCCGTCCTGCCGTAAATGCATAAAGTTCTATTCTGGTAAAGCAGCTGTTCCCCACATAGTAAACTTATACACACTTGTATACATACATTTACATTAATGGCATTTAGCTGATGCTCTTATCCAGAGCGACTTACAAGGTTCATCATATTACCGGTAGGCCAATGTAGTGTTAGGAGTCTTGCCCAAGGACTCTTATTGGTGTAGCACTGCACAGTCACCCAGACCGGGATTCGAACCCCAGTCGGGTAGTGGTGTTACCTGCTGAGCTACACCAACCATACATACACACTTATACAAAAACACTGATATCCAACAGTCGTAAAACATAAGTTCAAATTTTTCAATTCCTGCAGTGCCACATACCACACAAAATCAAACCCCTCTCTACCACCCACCCCCTTCCAAAAAACTACAATCTCCAGTCTGTCACAGTCTATCACCAGGCCATGAGTTGTGCACACTGTAATGGGTGTTTATATCCTTCCCAAAGTCTAGGAGCCGTAGCAGTAAGGATTGTTTTGTAGTGAGAGAAAATAGGATTTCAGAGGTACTTATAAAACCTAGTGAGATGGTAGTGTAGGTTTACAGTGTGCTGTTACGAAATGTCAATGCAGCCAGTAGCTCAGTGTTGACTCATGCTAGTAAAGGTCCATGTCAACCAGCAGAGTGAAAAAAAAACCCCGTTATTCCATTATTGTTTCCCTAGTTTATTAATTACCTGAAGATCCATGAAGTTGACTATCCCTCGCTTAAATTTCATCACCCATGGAGGGTTAAACTCTTTTAGGGCTACCTGCAAGTGTGCTGCTAATGTTAGCTACAGATGCTGTGGGGGACTGACTTCCTTTCAGGCAATTAAATACAGCGAACTCTTCAGCTTTAGGATCTATTTTATAGTTTGACCAGGTGCTTCTTTACATTTACATTTAGCTGACGCTCTTATCCAGAGCGACTTACAAGGTTATTCGTTTTACAGGCAGGCCAGTGCAGTGTTAGGAGTCTTGCCCAAGGGCTCTCATTGGTGTAGCTCAGCATTTGCTATCTAGACTGGGATTCGAACCCCCGCCTCCCACATGGGGTGGTAGCTCTTAGGTGGGTAGCGGTGTTAACCGCTGAGCCACACCAACCGCTATGTTAGATGTGCTTGACCAGGTGCTTACTCAGGTTAAATGTGTTTGACCAGGTGCTTACTCAGGTTATATGTGTTTGACCAGGTGCTTACTCAGGTTATATGTGTTTGACCAGGTGCTTACTCGGGTTAGATGTGTTTGACCAGGTGCTTGCTCAGGTGAGATGTGTTTGACCAGGTGTTTCTTCAGGTTAGACGTGTTTGACCAGGTGTTTCTTCAGGTTAGATGTGTTTGACCAGGTGTTTACTCAGGTTAGATGTGTTTGACCAGGTGTTTACTCAGGTTAGATGTGTTTGACCAAATGCTTACTCAGGTTAGATGTGTTTGAACAAGTGCTTCCCCAGGTTAGATATGTTTGACCAGGTGTTTCTTCAGGTTAGATGTGTTTGACCAGGTGTTTCCTCAGGTTAGATGTGTTTGACCAGGTGTTTACTTGGGTTAGATGTGTTTGACCAGGTGTTTACTCGGGTTAGATGTGTTTGACCAGGTGTTTACTCGGGTTAGATGTGTTTGACCAGGTGTTTCTTCAGGTTAGATGTGTTTGACCAAGTGTTTCTTCAGGTTAGATGTGTTTGACCAAGTGTTTCCCAGTTAGAGGTGTCTGACCAGGTGTTTCCTCAGGTTAGATGTGTTTGACCAGGTGTTTCCCCAGGTTGCATGTGTTTGACCAGGTGTTTCCCCAGGTTAGATGTGTTTGACCAGGTGTTTCCTTAGGTTAGATGTGTTTGACCAGGTGTTTCCTCAGGTTGCATGTGTTTGACCAGGTGTTTCCCCAGGTTAGATGTGTTTGACCAGGTGTTTCCCCAGGTTGCATGTGTTTGACCAGGTGTTTCCTCAGGTTGCATGTGTTTGACCAGGTGTTTCCTTAGGTTAGATGTGTTTGACCAGGTGTTTCCTCAGGTTAGATGTGTTTGACCAGGTGTTTACTCAGGTTGCATGTGTTTGACCAGGTGTTTCCCCAGGTTGCATGTGTTTGACCAGGTGTTTCCCCAGGTTAGATGTGTTTGACCAGGTGTTTCCTCAGGTTAGATGTGTTTGACCAGGTGTTTCCTCAGGTTAGATGTGTTTGACCAGGTGTTTCCTTAGGTTAGATGTGTTTGACCAGGTGTTTCCTCAGGTTAGATGTGTTTGACCAGGTGTTTCCTCAGGTTAGAAGTGGTTGTTCAGGTTCTAATCAGAAATAAGCACTGATAGACACCAAAACTACTTTATCCTATTAAACCTGCAGTTCATTTGAATGGCTATCATTGTGGATTCCACTGGAGGCCTGAAGTTAGATTGATTATTTGCTATTCTGGTAGTTATAAATGTGACAGCAACAACTTTGACAAACCACATTATTAAAAGGTGAATAGATGAAGCATGCTCAATTGTACACAAAACATTTTTAAAAGGTAGGTGTTTCCAAACGATTGACAGTGGGCAGTGTATATATGGACCACCCGCAAGGGAGTTCATTATTTACCACTGAGTCCCGAATGAATAATACATGATAGCAAAGTGTTTAAATTGGTCAGCCAGACATGGACACACTGAACCATGGGCAAACTAATCATATTTGTTATTGAATGTGTGTATCTATTGGACACATGCATCCTGTTTGCATTTTAAATAGCAGGTGTACAAAGAGTTCACACTTTGCCTTCAGGCTAGGACCAGTATCATAATTAGGATCTATGCGCTATTCTTCAAGCTATAGCCCAACCATGGACAGCTACAAAGAAAACCAAACCCGAGCGTAGTGAAATAATTAAACACTGGAACAGTGGAAACAATTAACGGCTGACCGTTTTAAAATATTACTAAGACTTTAATAGAATAATTAAAATGTGTCCAGGCCCAGAGCTGCGTTATTATATCACCTCGAACCAAGCAAGCAAATTCAAATTCCTTTTTGCTTCTGAAGCTTGTCTAATAAAGGATGGCAAGGTAGTTTAGAAAAGGTTTGCATTCTCTGTGGTACTGAATGTCTATGCCCAGAGCTGTACTATCACTCATAATTTCTACTGTACACAATGTCAAAAATGTTATCATAAGTACACTACATGTCTGTCTTACTCTGCACCAGTCATTAAATGTGGACCAATTATAGTTAGGGTGAAGGTCTCAGGGCAAACTACGTGGTCATTAGGATGAATCACTATCAGGGGGAGGTCTCAGAACAAACCACATGGTGATTAGATCCAATCACAGTCAGGGGGACGTCTCAGATCAAACCACATGGTGATTAGATCCAATCACAGTCCGGGGGACGTCTCAAAACAAACCACATGGTGATTAGATCCAGTCATAGTCAGGGGGAGGTCTCAGATCAAACCACATGGTGATTAGATCCAATTATAGTCAGGGGGAGGTCTCAAATCAAACCACATGGTGATTAGATCTGATCATAGTCAAGGGGAGGTCTCAGGTCAAACCACATGGTGATTAGATCCAATCATAGTCAGGGGGAGGTCTCAGAACAAACCACATGGTGATAAGATCCATTCATAATCAGGGGGAGGTCTCAGAACAAATAATATGGTGATTTGATCCAATCACAGTCAGGGGGAGGTCTCAGAACAAACCACACGGTGATTAGATCTGATCATAGTCAGGGGGAGGTCTCAGAACAAACCACATGGTGATTAGATCCAATCATAGTCAGGGGGAGGGCTCAGATCAAAGGACATGGTGATTAGGACCAATCACATTTGGGGGAAGGTTTTTGGACAAACTATATGGTGATTAGGACCAATCAGAGTCAGGGGGAGATCTCAAGTACACTTAAAACGAACTACATGTCTGTCTTACTCTGCACCAATCGTTAAATGTGGACCAATTATAGTTAGGGTGGAGGTCTAAGGGCAAACTACGTGGTCTTTAGGATGAATCACTATCGGGGGGGGGGCGGGGGTCTCAGAACAAACCACATGGTGAATACAATCAATCACAGTCAGGGGAAGGCCTCAGATCAAATGACATGGTGAATACAACCAATCACAGTCAGGGGAAGGCCTCAGATCAAATGACATGGTGATTAAGACCAATCACAGTCGGGGGGAGGTTTCAGAATAAACCACATGGTGATTATGGCTAGTCACAGTCAGGGGGAGGTCTCAGAACAAACTACATGGTGATTAGGACTAATCACAGCCAGGGGGAGGTCTCAGAACAAACAGTGCCTTAATTAGAACCAATGGCAGTCAGGGGGAGATCTTAGAACAAACATGCATGTGCAAGTCGGACAGTTTATTAGAGTCCAGATGGGAAACAGAGCTGGCAGGTACAGAAAACACATACGCATTCATTAAAACAAACTGCAGGAAGGAACCTAAACTCTTGACAGGAAAACAAACTGAAAGAGAGAACAAACTAGACAAAGATAGGGAAAATGAGAAGAACATGAAAAGAGGGAAGACGGTGAGTACAACAACGAAATAAACAACAGCACCGCAGGGAACGTGAGCAAACAAAGGGGTATAAATACACAGAGAACAGACAAGACACAGCTGAGAACACTGAGGAGGGGCTACAGAATACATACAGCTGACATGGTGGTGAGGGGGTGGAGCTAGAGTCATCTGACAGGGAAGAGAGGGGAATAACCGTGTACTGTATAGATCAGAGTCTCTATTGTTCATAGTGACCAGCGTTTGTACTATGGCCGCCCATCTGCAGCACTGTGTGAAAGTCAGAGACCACCATAATGGGACAGTTTTGGTGGTCTACCAGGTCTTGCAAGGTTGAGAGGTAAAGAGGTTGTTGTTTATTAAATAGCGATGATGTGAAGATGATGAAGGTCTTCTGAAGGTCCTCAGTGTCCTCTGCCTGTCCACCCCAAACCTCTCCGTTACATAGGCTGGGTGTTTTCGTACTACATATGGAAACTTCTGGTACTGATCTCATCTGTTCGGCGCTCAGAGAGAGAGAAGAAGAAAGGGGCTCACTCCCCTTGGCCTCTCAACACTGGAAAGGGGTCTCATATCTAAACATTCCATAGATTGAAAAACCATATGCAGGAGCCCAGATACCACAAGGTAACATAAGTTACATACTAATGTACTGTAAAGAGTTGGAAGAGTTGGAATGTTTTCCAGCTTGGCTGTGAGTGGTAATACTATAACCTAATGCAAACACTACACCTCCTGTCATCTCCTGATGGAGCTGAGGGTTCCCTTTAGGGGATCTGCCACCTCTGCACACTGGGGCATTGGATGTGACACAATGCCATTTTGAGTTTGGAGACATTTTGTTTGGAGACAACTTTTAACCGAGCAGAGCCGGTGGAGATATGAAGTCATTTGAAGCTGAGAATGTGCCAGGAGTGAGTCATGAAACCAGCAATCAGCTCTTAGAAAGCCTACGAGCTGATGACTGGACCGGTGTGGTCAGCCAAGAACAAAAGATTTGAGTCCAGACTCAGCTAGCAGTGGGCTTTAGCACCATATGATATACAATAGTTGTGTCCAGAATAATGAATGTAGATCATTCGATAATGACTAAGAAGTTTTAATGACACAAATTTGTAATTATAGGGCCTGTATATATAGTGGCCAATAGTCATTTTAACGCAATAGAAATTCTGATGACGATACTATGATCCAATATAATTTCATATGTATGTTTTAGATTTCAATTTTATTCTCTAAACACTGTATTACTGGCTTACTGACTCAGTTCTACTCATCTTTTTTGGTTTTCTTTAGGCAAACCTGGTACATGGTACTCTATTTGGTATTACCTCTTAAAGATGCTAAGCCAGCCAAACCGCTAACACACACTCAGACTACTGATTGGTCTGTAGAGTGTGAAGTAGCTGATACCAACAGCAAGTAAACTGGAGTAGAGTCGATCCATACCATGCTGTAGAAAAGTGCCATATTTGATAAAAGCACAAATATCAGCCAATTATTGGTCAATTGATATACCACTAAAATCATAGATGTAATGTAACTCATAACCAGAATGCCAATTTTGGAAAGTCTCAGGGAGGAAATTTTAATGGTAAGGACTAAAAATAAAGTACATAATTCTACCATTTAAATATTCTTGTTGTTTCGAAAACACAAAATTGAAAAATGCATTTGATTTGCACTATTCATATACAGCACATTCCCATTCAAAAGGCTGGAAAAAGCAATAGCCGATCTGGGAATGTTGATCAGTGAGAAATTCATTAAAGGTTTTACCACACAAGAAAAATAATGGGCAAAACTTTATTTGAAGGCTACTGACATAAGAACTACTATCCCTAAGCTCTAAATAACATATTTATGAAGCGTATGTTATTAACATGAAATAAGATGTTCTATAAAGTACATGACATTGCAGCGACTTTTAACTGGACATCTGTTACGTTTATAACCCTATTATGAAGCATCGTTCCCTAGTAAGTGTCAGTTCTATATACTACTACATATTACAAAACTCTCACGTCAATACAATCAATACAGTGTTATGTACTTCAGCTTATGGCATCTTTCGATTACGGGCATAAGCTGTTTTTAAATCTAGTATTGCTTTTGAAATATGTTGTTCAATGCTCACGCCTGTATTACGATGTCCTTATGTGGGTAGGCATCCTTGTATGTGCCTCAGTGTATACACAAGTAGGGAGTGAACACACACATAGCCCTCCAGTCATTGAGTTCATCAGTATTACGAAACGTTGCTCCAGTTGGCACGTATTGCTGAGCTGTTATTGTACTCCAGCAGACTTTGTGACGCTGATGACAAAAGAATAATCAGTAAGCAGAGAGATTCTGCCCTGCTAATTAATTTCTAATTGGCAGTATCCTTGCCTTTCCACGATTAGTCTTTTACAGGAGACGCCTAAGATATGCAAAGGAGTGGCTTTTTAGAATGAAGGGAGATTATGCCAGTGTGCATATGACATTTTAGTGGCTTTAAGCCGTTTTTTGGAGTGAACGCGCCCTGTCCTCTGGATGAACCTGGAGTCATGTCATCATTTTCCGTGAAAGGTTTGCAGCACACCCTCACCTCAGTCTATAAATCAACACCTTCATCCGGTACATCATCTGAAGGTCTGTTATTTTCCATGGACCTATGTTCGATAAGAGACACACTGTAAAAAAGATGTGCAGTAATTTACTAGCAGCAGAGTTACAGGTTACAATAGTTCATGTTTACAGCTTTCATAATTTTTTCTATAATTTCTACTAATTGTTTTAGCGAAGATAGAGAAGCTGGATAGCATAACAGTCAATATAGCTTCATTATATAGCTTAACAGTTAATAGAGATTCTCTATCTTGGCTAATGTAAACAGTAGAAATAACAGAGACCAACAACAACAGTATGAAAGCTGTAAACATTAATTATTGTAATATATAATTTTTTTACAGTGGTTCTCTTACAGAAGATGTGTTGTTTGAAGCTGGAGTCCAAAATTGCTCAACTGTCGTACTACATATAACAGAGAAAACAGCTGCAGTTAATAAGGTTACAATTCTTATGAATCAATTCTTAAGGATGAAGGAAAAACAAAGTTTGGCATCAGTGGGCTCCAACATAGCTAGCTAGCTATCCTAGCTAACATTGGCACCCACTGGAAAAGCCAGAACTGGGCCTTTGCAGATACCCATAGATATGCTATGGGTTTTATAGGGTGTTTCTTCATATAAACCCAAACATTAATGTGTCAGACGTCAGGTTTATCGGGTCACACAAGGGTTGACGAAGACAGCTAGCTAGCTAAGTCTAGCTAGCCTTAGCTAAAGTAAGGCTGGCTATCTTCACTTTAACTGGGACAGCACAGAAAGGGGGTAACAACTGATTATGCTAGTCTATAGCAAGAAACACTCTAGAAATCAATAGCATATATCAATGCTACGTGTCCCACGTGACTCCACTGCTGCGCTCCCTTCATTGGCTTCCTGTTGCTGCCCGCATCACATTTAAAACTCTGACGCTCGCCTACAAAGCCAAGAACGGACCAGCCCCTCCCTACCTTATGGCAACGGTGAAGAGTCGATCTGTACCTCGAGCCCTTCGTGCTTCAAGTACAGCTAGACTCGAACCGCCATCCCTGAAGTCTCGTGGAAGACAAGCGACCAGACTCTTCTCTGTCCTGGCTCCTAGATGGTGGCATGAACTCCCACTGGGCGTTCGAACAGCAGAGTCTCTCGCAGTCTTCAAACGCAGACTGAAGACCCATCTCTTCGTAATGCACTTAAGTGAGTAAGCACTAGTAGAGGTGTAAGTTGTGTGTATGTACTTGTGTTGTGTTGCACTTATGACCTTTTCTTTTCTATAGGTGTGAGCACTGGGCTGGGGTTGCCAGGTAGTGCTCTTTTTGCTCTATATATGTGTATTGATATATCTAGGTATCAGCACTGGCCCCCTGTTCGGGCAGTGTCCGAGCTCATGGTGAGTTTTAGGCTCTAAACTTCCTGTACTAGCTGGAATATTATCCAATGGAACACTAAGCACGGTTGTAAGTCGCTCTGGATAAGAGCGTCTGCTAAATGCCTTAAATGTAAATGTAAATCAAGCACTGCAGCTTGTTGAAAAGAAGAGAACCCCACCCAACACAGTAGAGACTTGGAGGACAGTGACGTCTTCACAAGACCTTTTCCTTAACTCTCAATAGTACCTCACCAATGAAGGACATTATCATGAATAGGTTCACAGTTTCCATCATAGCTGTTTGCTTTTGGGATCTGGGTCAGGCCTAACAAGTGATTGGCTTTGCTATGCGGAAGTGCCCTCCAACTGATTACAGTGTTTGTCCCTCTGAGCTTTGAGCATTCTGACCAGTCACAGTTCCAGTAAATGAAGTAACTGTATGGTGCTCTGACTTCTCCACTGTATTTTGTAGGACAGTAGAACCACAACACCAGCATATCTGTCCCCGTCTTTCAGCCCTAAAACAACCCCGGTGCAGTAGTACACACCCCCTAAGATTGAGATGCAGAAACAGATTTTGCTCTCTGCCACTAGACGCACCTCCTGTTTGTTTGTGTGTTTAATGTGCGTCTCGCTCCGTCTTGACTTCTAAGACTGAAAACAGATAAGGCTCCCATCGCGGTTCTGCGGTGATGGCTGAATGGTTAGCAATAGGTGATAATAATCCTGCACGCTGCACTCTCTTAACGCTCCGCTGCCAGCGCAGGCAGGGAAGTGGATCTGTCAGCACAGACAGTATTTCTTCCTATTCAGTTTCAGCACAGTACCTGCACAAGTGACTCTGTCAGATGCAAAGATGTACTGCTGGGAATTGTTTTGGTACAAAGCCTCATATTGCATATGGAACAGTATCATTCATATCATATGCTCCAAGCCTTTTATAGGACATGGTAGAGTACAGCACGGAGATGTTTTATCATTCATGGTACTGTATAATTCATATGACATCTTATGTGTTTCCTACAGCACACGGTACAGTATCACTCGTATGTTCCAGGCTTTCTATTACATATAGTACAATATTAAGCCACCAGAATGCATCATAAAACTGAGCGGCTGAGCCGTGCTCTAAGCCTTTGTGAAATGCTCAATAGATGCACCCCGAAAAGTGCTTTACAACAAGTGAAAAGCTTGCTAGCTAACCTAGCTAACAACATTAGCACCCACTGGAAAAGCCAAACTGGGTCTTTGCAGATACCCTTGACATGCTATAGGAGTCATAGTCAAGTCAAGTCAACATTTATTTATATGCGCTTTTTACAACAGATGTTGTCACAAAGCAGCTTTACAAAGAATCTGGTGTCCGAGCCCCCAGTGAGCAAGCCCAGGGCGACAGAGGCAAGGAAAAACTCCCTCAGTTCAAAGGAAGAAACCTCGAGAGGAACCAAGACTCAAAAGGGGAACCCATCCTCCTCGGGTCAACACCAGATAGCAGGACAAGCAAAGGAAAGGAGTGAAGATAGAGAAATAAAAGTCTGATTAGTCTGTAATTAAGTAGTTGGGTCATTGGATGGGTCAGCAGGACGCAGGCCAGGCTTCCACAGTGCAGGACAGCCAGGAGCTCCGTGGTGGTTAGAGGCAAGCAGTGGCACCCAGTCAGAGCAGAGCATCAGACCACACAGGATGGGCAGCAGTTCAGCTCAGACAATATATAGGATGTCATAGGATGTTTCTTCATAGAACCCATACAAGAATGAACCTGGTTTGTGCTAAACTGAGGGGCTGAGAAGTTTAGCTAAACATAGTCACCAACAGCAGAACCCATTTTCAAACAGGTTCTATATCGAAAGCCTTACACAACACCTTCTCCATCTGAAGAATGATTTAACCATGCATAGAACCATTTAAGCATGCAAACGGTTCTATATGGAACTCCTGGTTCTAAATAGATGCATTGCCAATGTGCATTTCAGAAGAAGAATGTTTACTGTGATTATCGCTTGAATTAAATTATAACTTTAATGACTTATCAAATGCAATATTGTATTTTTATCATTTATTACAGTGTGTTGGCACCATTTAACAAATGCTACTTGAGGCCATAGCTTACAGTGATTTTGCAATTGTTTGAGCACCCTTTAGTCATCATTCAGCCCATTCAGTCATCACAGTAGCACAATGCATCTCCTGGCATTATAAAAGGTCATTTTAAATGATGAAAGGACTAAATTAATTTGGCCTACCACCAAACACACTGTCATAAATATTATGAAAAATAATGTATGTGCTCAGCTGCCTGCTGTAGTGGCGCAAGCAACCATGCAACGTGTAGCCCAGTCGCAAAACACATTATTCCATCACAAGTTCTGCTTAGCACATACATATTAGTACAAAGCTACATTATTGTACATGCAACCTCAAACCACTGCATCGTTTTGGCTGAAAGAACATCTTCAAAGCATCTGTTTTTAATCTGAAATATATTTCTATTGCAAATGGAACAGTATAATTCACTCTGTTCCAACAGGATCCACTAAATGTTATCCTTAGATATTAAATCAATTGGCTGTTTCTGTTTCTGTTATATTTACTAGCAGTAGTAAAGGTGCCATCAGTAATTGTAACACTTTGGAATGAACACATTTTCACTTTTCATCTTGGAGACTTCTGTCAACACCCGTTTAAACAAACAAAACTAATCACTGCCAAACACTTACAAAACCTTGCGATGCAGAATAGATTATTTTAGGCGATAGAGATGGATGACTTACTGGCCAGGAATGTTTCAGTACAGTACCTATGCAACAATCTTTATCAGATCTATAGATGCCCTTCTGTGGCTTATTTCAATTTAAGGATCCCTACTGCGTACCATGTAGTACAATTCATACATGTTCCATATCATAACATCTTTTCATTTATGTGCACATGCGCAGGTTCGTGCACATGTGCCAGTAGGATCAGGAGTCTCTAATTGGATGAACAGGTCATCTTTTAGTAATCCCTCATCTCCTGTTGGAACCACCAGACTCTCGGTGAAGTGACAGACTTTAGCCTTGATTTAGCTATTAGCCTGATATAAGGCCATTATGTCCACCAGCCCCTGTCTGTGGTGCACCTCTGTTGGTTACCTGTGTCAGCGGGGTCCCAGCCAAGCCAGATAAAATGGCGACGGTCGCTGCTACAGACGTCATGGCATTTATTTACTAAACTCCAGCAGTCTGATTCTCAGAGATGAGCAGCATGAAAGAACAAGAGGTGCACATATGAGACAAATGACTTGAGAAATTTAGAGGGGAAGCAACTTTCAGCAGCAGGGTGCATGTATACAACACAGGATTTTGCACATTACTCATGTTAAACATGATTCTTATTACTTGACAGATATAACTGAACAAGTTATTGACATTCCGTAAAACTGAAAATGTTTTATTTGTGAAACAGGACATATAATTTATCAAAGTAAAATATTAAAAATATATATTTGTATACATTTCATTGATTAGATACTATTATATGGGGTTAGTATCAGTATGCATATTGGCCGATACTAAAGGATCAGCTATAGGCATGACTGTCGGAATGCACAAAGTAGGGACAGTATACAGTGGTACAGTTTAACCTCATAGGATCTGCAGAATTCATTCAAGAACTAAAATAACCTTCCCTCTATGGTGCTGCTTCTATAATTGGGTTTTACACTTCTTTTTCCCCTCCTGAATTCCCATACAAACCATGTAGTTTAGCTGCAAAGTGATACATGACAGGAAAACATGGCAGAAAAGTGGCTGGAGACCACCCTCAGCCTGCCACCTGAAGCTTTCATTTGATGTCTCACGAGTGAGGATGAGAAGCTAAATCAATGGTGTTTGGTAAGGCCCTCAAGGCAACGTCACGAAACAGACAAAACATTACACATGCAGCAAGTCGAGCTGCTCTAAACGATTATGCAAAGGCGAGCGGACGCCTGCCGCATGCTAAAACACCCCGGGGCCAAGCTGCGTCTGACCAGCCTTGCTAAACAAGCTAGAAAACCTGACTAACTTACAGAGCTGTGGGGCAGGACAAGCAGCTAATGGGCACCAGATGCAAACAACAGACTCTGCCCTGGATTGGGTTTGTACACACGGGCTAAATATAAACTGGCAAGAGGCGTAGCTGTGTGGGGGCCTTGCTGAACCCAAAGGGCAACACCAGTAATAGGAACAAGCCCAGATTGCAGGTAGTGGGTAATTTAAGTCGAGATATTCAACAGTCATGAGTGAGTGACTCAGAAGCCTTACAGCTTTAACAAATCTGAACGGATTTAAGTCACTACAGCGAAGGTGCAGCGAGGCAGGTTAAGACAGTCATCTGTATCTTAAATGTTTCAGCTTTCATTTCTAGCTTTTCGTTCAAGGAAGGCAAAGGTGAACTGGATGTAGGATTAAATTAATTGTACAACAAAGACTCTAGTAGATACGCTAGCCAAAAGTACAAACATTATTCACACCTCAAGGTGGCTGATACTGCTGTCAAAGGCAATTGTGTGGTTGTATTCCAATTGCTTATGTGTGAAACAAACAAAAACAGCCATATTCATCACAAACGTAGGACAATGAAACGAAAAAAATCTGGTTTATTTCACACCTTATTAAGTAGTTAACACAGTGCATATAATCTACACTCATCATCAAAAAGCTAGTTGCACCCAGAAGGAAGTGCAGGACTGCAATGCTATCGGGAAGGAAGATAAAGGTTCCCCGGAACAATAAATGATGATAAATTTAGACTGATATGGGAAATATTTATTGTGCTACACATACAGAAGTATCTCAGTATGGCCCACTGCCCTTCTGATTCATTCCATGACAGTCTGGCATGAAACCATTGCAGTCTTTGTTAAGTTGTTGTAACGGCCTGCGTGCAGGTAGTGCTGCATCGTGCAGCCGTCTGCCAATGGTGCTGGCACTAACAGGATGACTCATGGAGGCGTCACTGCTCACTGAATGTCCACAATCGTGGCTGTTGGGTCAGTCAGGTACAGCAATAAGGCCCACCCTTTCTAACCATTCAGCTGTCTCACGATGTTACCAATTCATACCTGACAGTTGGGTACTTCTGGGTGCAACTATTTGAGCAGCTATTCTTTTGATAATGAGTGTATATTATAATGTAATATACGTTTTGCTAGAACATTGTGACACATTTCGTAATAACAGCACTTTTAAACTTCAATGAATCCTCAAAACTTATAATTAATATAACTAAGTAGAATTCTGCTATCTAAGCGAGCAGCAATTGTACACCTTACCATCAAGAGTTTTCTTGCAGTGCTCGCAAGTGAAATGAGGTGGTCTTGACCCCTGACCGGCATGCCGAAGTATGCTTTGCCGGCCTCGCACATCTTAGCAGATGCTTTCACAGAGTACTTTTTCGCTCGTCTTGATGAATTGGCCACAGACGTAGCAGAATGCATCTGCTGGATGCCGAGCGAGCTCTTCGTGCCATCTAAATGAAATGTAGCTCATATTCACTACCCACTTACTCAACTGGAACATCAACTGAAATGGTTGTTTTAATGCACATGTATTTATGTGGCTCTGTATACTACAGGACAGTCCTAGACATTTGTAGAAAGTTCTAAAAAATTCCGGACAGTTCTATAAACTTAGCAAGCATTCTTACGGTTCTAGAAGCTACCAGAAATGTACCCAGCACTGTATCCCAAATGTTCTAGACACATGATTTTTCTGACCACAAAAGCAAAGACCATGGGGACCAAATATCTGTATATTTTAGGCCTAAGGAATTAAGAAAACACACATAGTATCCGGGACCAAGAAAGAAATACATACAGTGTAACATTGTGTTATGTATGGATTTGTGCAATTGAACTGATGGGTTTAGGCCTCCATTTCCGGTGCAAGTGTAACATCCATGACACCAAACATGTCTTGGTTGACCAGCTACATTTGGGGTACATGTCTAAAGCTGATTTCTAGCTGAACAATTCACATTGTAATACAGACCTCCTACATATACGCTTTGCAAACTTGCCACAATAAAGTCAGACAATATTTGCACTGTTCTAACCTGCAAAACTACATGTTCTCTCCTATTTCCTATATAAGCTGGAGGGCTAAATCATGCTGTGCAGCAAAGCATGGCTGCATACAATTTATATATGCAGGCATATGCTGCGTCGAGTTTGCCAACTCCACATATTTGCTTTGCTGCCTATTACAATATCCCATTGGAATAAATACGGCCTTGAAAGCAGGAGCGCCTAGGCCTCTTCATTTCATCCTCCTTGTGCTCCCTCCTGCTACACATTTCAATAATCTCTCTCTCTATCTCTGTGCGCACACTGGAACAACTTGAAACCTTGAAACTCATTATCGGAATCCTCAGTCTCCTTGCTCTGTCTAGCTGGTCCTCCAAGAAACAGCAGAGGCAAAATTGTAACCTATAGAGCGATCATTATCCTGGCATGCCAGTGTTTTCACGGCATGAGTGGCAAGTGTGCCAATTAAAGCGGAATAATGTGAACCACCCTCTGTTTTCCCCCCCGTGTAATTGTGCCTAATGCAGCACGATTAGCTTGTTACACATAGTGTTGTCTTTGGTGACGGAATCAGATGAGAATCGCAAGGCTGTCTGGTCGACTCTAATGTGGTTATAAGGATTCGCGGAATCCACATGCCGTGTCTGGCTCCTAGCACCGTTAGGAAGGCTCGACCAAAGCCTTCGAGAGCAACCTTATCTTACCCTCACCTTAACTGAACCATAAAACACAATATATGCTCCTTTTGTTTAGCAAGAATGGCTAACATGGTATCAAGACTGCCAAAAGAAATTTCCCCTAAACTTTGCGATGCACTCCAGCTACCAACACCTCATATTCATGATGAGTACATGAACGAGACCTTGTTGTCTTGGAGACTATAGTATAGGCCAGTCATCCACGAGTCTATTAAAGGTAACTGCCCTCCCTGGGGTTTTAAATTGACCTTTCTGAGGCTCTGGCTGGGGTAACAAGCAGCAGAGTGCATATCATTCTGCTGTGCTGCGAAATCAAAGAAGAAATCTCAAGCACATGAAAGCAAGAAGGTTCAGACTCTTTGAAGAACACATGTAAGCAGGTTTTTGATCATGAAACACATTCATTAGGATACACTGAAGATCAAAATAGGCTTTATGCTTCATTGGGCATGTAAGTAAGTTATGGTTATGTCAGATTAATAGGTGAATAGCCAGGTGATTCTAGCTATGCAGTACAATTTTCAATGGTTCCTGATATAAGGCCCAAATCATCAATATTATTGTGCAAACACTGTGTTTTATTAAGTTTGCCCTTATACAGCCTTATGCAGTACCCTTATGCAGCCAGATTCCCAGATTAGGCCTAAAATGGACTTTCCTCTCACAAAGCCAAATATATGATGTGGAAATGGACATCCTAGAAAAACTTGACAAGCAAGGATATATATAAATTATCTCAAAACACTAATTACTGTCACAATATAGCTGGATCAATATACTAGAAAAGGCACATGTTCAGAATGCTATGCTAATGCAAACCGCACATTGCAGACGACCTGACGTGGACCACACACACCACCTCCCTTGTCAAGAGGGCACAGCAGCGCCTTCACTTCCTACGAAGGATGAGAAGAGCAAACCTTCCCCCTCACATCCTCACAACATTCTACAGAGGAACAATAGACAGCATCCTGACCAGCAGCCTCACGGTCTGGTATGGCAGCTGCACCGCCTCAGACCAGAGATCACTCCAGAGAGTGGTGAGGACAGCAGAGAGAACCATCAGGACCTCACTTCCATCCGCACAAGATCTGTACCCGTCACAGTGCCGCAGGAGAGCCACCAAGATGGTCAGAGATCCCACTCATCCAGCTCATGGACTGTTCAGACTGCTGCCCTCTGGCAAACGCTACCGCAGCATGCGGTGCAGGACTGCCCGACTCAGTAAAAGCTTCTTTCCACAAGCCATTAGACTGCTCAACGCTGTTTGACATGCAGACCTATCAGGACTGTTGAACTCTTGGACACACACAATGTCAATACTCAGCACTCATGTGAATCCATAGGCCCACAAATACTCAACTCATGCATATCAGAGCTGTACACAGTATTATTAATATATTATTTATTGCAACTCACTTCTCAGTTCTTTTAATGCTGCTAACTTGTGTGCAATAATCTCACTGTTTATTATAATCAAGCACTTTACCACTGTCCAGTGTTAAGTTTACAGCTACAGTGTTATGTTTACATTATATATTACAGTGTGCAATATTTAGGAAACATAGCAATATTTTTCTATTCAAAGTGCAATATTCTGTAAGTGCAAAGTATAATTTCCTATTTGTTACTTTCCCCCACCCCTTCTATATTTATACTTATGTCTCGTCTGCACTGTTACATTACTAGTATGTCTCGTGTGTTGGCACTGTTTACATTTGCACATCGGAGTTTGGAGAAATGCAATCTCGTTCAGCTATGCACTCCTGTTGTAAAGTCTGAATGACAAAGTTCACTTTGACTTTGACTATACCATATCAAAAGTACAGGGGTTGGACAATGAAACTGAAACACCTGGTTTTAGACCACAATCATTTATTAGTATGGTGTAGGGCCTCCTCCTCCTTTTGCGGCCAATACAGCGTCAGTTCGTCTTGGGAATGACATATACAAGTCCTGCACAGTGGTCAGAGGGATTTTAAGCCATTCTTCTTGCAGGATAGTGGCCAGGTCACTACGTGATGCTGGTGGAGGAAAACGTCCTTGTTGGTGGTATGCTGACATTACCCTGGATACCGTGGCTCTTGATACATCACAAAGACTTGCTGTCTTGGTCACAGATGCGCCAGCAAGACGTGCACCAACAATTTGTCCTCTTTTGAACTCTGGTATGTCACCCATAATGTTGTGTGCATTGCAATATTTTGAGCAAAACTGTAAAACTGTGCTCTTACCTGCTAATTGAACCTTCACACTCTGCTCTTACTGGTGCAATGTGCAATTAATGAAGATTGGCCACCAGGCTGGTCCAATTTAGCCATGAAACCTCCCACACTAAAATGACAGGTGTTTCAGTTTCATTGTCCAACCCCTGTAGTTGTGTAGTATCACTGTTGTCATACCTCCGGTTGAACACTTCCCAGAACCCCCCACCTGGTGACGTCACAGTCACATGTCCCTCACCCACCAATCCCGTCCCGTTTCCTAGATCGGATTCCCCCCGAGTATTGTTTACACACAGGACTCCAAACCCTGCCACCAAATTCGTTTATATTCCTATTCTTTTAGCACCCGGAGTACAATAGACACAAGCAAACGAGCTAGCTAATGAAAATGTACTGTTAGCTAACAGAACCGCTTCCCTGCAATAGGCAGAGTTTATTTTTGCTTCATGTAATATGTTTTACAGAGACTTCCTGTCTCGCGTACTTACCGTATAAAACAGGCTTGTTAGCTATCAGACAATGTTGACGAGCACACCATCACCTCCTAGTTAGCCCTCACCTTAAAAACTCCACACTCCTTTCCTAATAAGTCCACATTCCCACACACATTTAGCTCTAAATTTCTCCACAGATTCTTGTTCTGAGATCACACTGGGTCCTGTGAGACTAAGTCAGCACTGGGAATTTTCCCAAACTATTGTTTAATACAGCACCACTCAAAAGTTTAGACACACTCAACTAAACGGATGCTTTTGGTGTCTTAAAGACTCTACAGGCAGCTCCAACTGATGAGAGTAACAGTACATAACCTGATATAACACATATACTCTTGATGTACCACAGTATTATATATTGGCCATATCGCCACCTCTAATATATATTTTGTTGCACAAAAAAAATAAAAAATAAATAAATAAATACATACATAAAACAAACTTGTATCTCATTTTTCCACAGTTTAAAAGCTCTGGTTCCCCTTTCAATTTAGTGAATATTCATTACGGACAGACCAATAGAATTCATTTAAATTATCTTAAAAAAACATCTTGTTATATCAACCTCCACTGCAAGTTAAGAAAGCTGTTTCATCCTCCTATAGTTCCGATAAGTTCCAATTTGGAGTATTTTTTTTTTAAGCTGATTGCATAATTCCGTGAGTGTTATTTTTATAGTTTAAAGTCTTCACTTTTGTTGTAAAGTAAAGCATTAACCTAAAAATAAGAAAACCTTCTATAAGTAGTCATGTCTATCCTTTTGACTGGTACTGTATGATATTCACCATATATAGAATATGTAGAATGCATGTATGTAGAATGTACAGCATTGCATCCCTCAGCCTAATCAGTTTGACAGAGTTCAGAATTTGATTTAACCATTAGTAACTCCACTACCTCTGTGGTAATTTAAGAAATCCCAACTGCTAGCCTAACAACTGATGCAGAGATCATATTATTAAATACAAAGATAATATTTTTGAACAGGCAATATTCAACTTTCTTCATTTCAACTTTCAACATCTATAATCAGCCAGCTAGCAGAAAAAAATATTAGACAACCTGCTGTTGGATATCACTGTTTTGTATGTGTGTATGTATACAAGTGTGTATACGTTTACCATGNCGTCCCGTTTCCTAGATCGGATTTCCCCCGAGTATTGTTTACACACAGGACTCCAAACCCTGCCACCAAATTCGTTTATATTCCTATTCTTTTAGCACCCGGAGTACAATAGACACAAGCAAACGAGCTAGCTAATGAAAATGTACTGTTAGCTAACAGAACCGCTTCCCTGCAATAGGCAGAGTTTATTTTTGCTTCATGTAATATGTTTTACAGAGACTTCCTGTCTCGCGTACTTACCGTATAAAACAGGCTTGTTAGCTATCAGACAATGTTGACGAGCACACCATCACCTCCTAGTTAGCCCTCACCTTAAAAACTCCACACTCCTTTCCTAATAAGTCCACATTCCCACACACATTTAGCTCTAAATTTCTGATGACTATCTCCACAGATTCTTGTTCTGAGATCACACTGGGTCCTGTGAGACTAAGTCAGCACTGGGAATTTTCCCAAACTATTGTTTAATACAGCACCACTCAAAAGTTTAGACACACTCAACTAAACGGATGTTTTTGGTGTGTTAAAGACTCTACAGGCAGCTCCAACTGATGAGAGTCTGAAACAGTACATAACCTGATATAACACATATACTCTTGATGTACCACAGTATTATATATTGGCCATATCGCCACCTCTAATATATATTTTGTTGCACAAAAAAAATAAAAAATAAATAAATAAATACATACATAAAACAAACTTGTATCTCATTTTTCCACAGTTTAAAAGCTCTGGTTCCCCTTTCAATTTAGTGAATATTCATTACGGACAGACCAATAGAATTCATTTAAATTATCTTAAAAAAACATCTTGTTATATCAACCTCCACTGCAAGTTAAGAAAGCTGTTTCATCCTCCTATAGTTCCGATAAGTTCCAATTTGGAGTATTTTTTTTTTAAGCTGATTGCATAATTCCGTGAGTGTTATTTTTATAGTTTAAAGTCTTCACTTTTGTTCTAAAGTAAAGCATTAACCTAAAAATAAAAAAACCTTCTATAAGTAGTCATGTCTATCCTTTTGACTGGTACTGTATGATATTCACCATATATAGAATATGTAGAATGCATGTATGTAGAATGTACAGCATTGCATCCCTCAGCCTAATCAGTTTGACAGAGTTCAGAATTTGATTTAACCATTAGTAACTCCACTACCTCTGTGGTAATTTAAGAAATCCCAACTGCTAGCCTAACAACTGATGCAGAGATCATATTATTAAATACAAAGATAATATTTTTGAACAGGCAATATTCAACTTTCTTCATTTCAACTTTCAACATCTATAATCAGCCAGCTAGCAGAAAAAAATATTAGACAACCTGCTGTTGGATATCACTGTTTTGTATGTGTGTATGTATACAAGTGTGTATACGTTTACCATGTGGGGAACAGCTGCATTACCAGAACAAAGCTTTATGTATTTACGACAGGAGGAGTCCCTGGGAAAACGTTGCCTTCAGGAGAACTTTACGACAGGATGGAGTCCCTGAGAGAATGGTCACCACCTGAAGGATAGTTGACTATCTGTTAACACTAGATAAGGACACACCCTCTGTGTGCCTTAAGGGGGGTGGTGAAACAGGGTATAAAGCCTGTGGGACAAGGGACTGTCTTTGGACTGGACTGAGTTGGACTGGATGGGACTGTCCTTGGACAGGAGCTGTGAGTGAACTGCGATCGCCATGAAATAAACTACTCCAACATCCCCAGCCTCCAGTCTCCTGACTCTGCCTTTCTGTGCAAGCAAGAAAAGAAACAACACTGCCCCACAAAAATCACTCCAAAGTTCCTCCCACCTTCAAGGTGCAACATCACAATAGGGGTGATTCCTACTTTTTAAGCCTTATGATTTTGTTTATGAGACTGTTGTTGCACTGCTGCAAGGAAGCACGCAATACTGAAATCCACTTTTGTAACAGACCTTATCCTTCACTTTAAAGAGTGATGAAAATGTGGGCGCTCCTTATGCTAAGGTACCTGTCAGCTGATATGACAGCATCAACAGTTAGCATTCTTCTTTTAAGCTTGTTGAGCTGTTCAATGGTCCTTCATTTGAAAGCACGTGCTAGCCCTAGGTGAACCCTCTCAGCATAGTGGGGAAGGCCTAGCTAGTAGAGTAAATACAGTTAATATAGTGACTGTAAAGCACATAAACCTCTTTTTGCACTGTGCTTTGTGTTATTCAAACCGTACATCGCAATTCCACACTCTTCCTACCCGAAACAGGCTGAATATATAAAACTTAAATCACTTAGAGTCAAGTTAGTCGCACTGACGTTAGTGATTTACCACAGTGCATACAGTACATGCCTTCGGTAGCTCTGGTTCAGACGAGCTTATTTGCCAAACGCAGCTTCACACATACATACAGAGAGTGACTCGCGGAGAAGAAGTCATTTTCATCACACATCTCTGGGCTACATCTACGTGACAGAAGCTGTGCTTCTGAGCAGTGCTTATCAAGCTGCAGATAGTGAACCAGAGGGAGGAGAAGAAGCTGAGTGACAGCTCAGTGGTGGAAGAATAGAGAGCATGTGCCTTGAATGTGTCACTGAGCTGACAGAATTACAGTTAATGATGCTCACTCAAAACGCCACAGCATGCCTGGGGCCAACAACCCACACACACACACACACCAGGGCACCTTGTTCCCTGATGGGGTGGGCAATGGGAGGAGCATTCAATGCCTTCATTCTTTTCGTTGGCTCCTGGACGTCCTTCATCCCCTTTTCAGCCGACTGGCCATTGCTGGTCCAATCAAGGTGTCAAAGCGTAATCTGGAGCTGGTGCACCGTCGGCCTTTGAGTTGATTTTTGTCTTCTGTAAATGATACTCTTGCGGGCATCATATGTCTTAGAACAAGTACTAATTGTGGTTCAGGGACTTGTTAACGCAGTCTCTCTAGATTTGGTTGTCTCCATCTATCTCATTAATGTGGTACGGAGTGGGAAACTTTGGGAAATTCCACACAGCTGACAGACGGTGGTGAGAAGTTTCAAGTTTGATCGCGCTCTGCTGGGAGGTAATATGTGTCTAGGCATATATAAAGGAGTTACTGTACAAGTGACTAAGGTCTTCTGCTCTGATGTGGAACAACTTGAAAGGAACCGACACTCATTCATGTGTTTCCTATGATGTCGCTTCCATGAAAAGATGCCTTACACATGAAAGTGTGGAATTCAAGGCATGTGCCACCAATAGCTTGTGGGTACAAAGGTTATTTTGTGTTTTTTTCCCTCTATATTCTGAAATGCAAAAGTAGACTAATATTTTAGCTCATAATGAGTTGGCCTTGGATGGCCCCGAATTCCGTTTCTTTATCTTGTTTGCATTCCGGCTTTCTGAACTTTGAATATGCATGTGTTCCAGACTTGTCAGCCAGTCTGAGGCTGTGTTCCTGACTTGCCAACTAAACACAGACTGTGTTCCTGACTTGTCAGCCAGTCAGACCAAACAGAGACTGTGTTACTGACTTGCTGAACAAACAGAGACTGTGTTCCTGACTTGCTGAACAAACAGAGGCTGTTCTCCTGATTCATTGGCCAATCAGAGACTTTGTTCCTCACTTGTCGACCAAACAGAGACTGTGTTCCTGACTTGTCAACCTGTCAGAGGCTGTGTTCCTGACTTGCCAACCAAACAGAGACTGTGTTCCTGACTTGTTGGCCAATCACAGGCTTTGTTCCTGACTTGTCAGCCAGTCAGACCAAACAGAGACTGTGTTCCTGACTTGCCAACCAAACAGAGGCTTTGCTTCTGACTTGTTAGCCAGTCAGACCAAACAGAGATTGCGTTCCTGATTTGTTGGCCAATCAGAGGCTGTGTTCCTGATGCGTTGGCCAATCAGAGGCTGTGTTCCTGACTTATTGGCCAAACAAAGGCTGTGTTCCTGACTTATCAACAAGTCAGAGGCTTTGTTCCTCGCTTGTCAACTAAGCAGAGGCTGTGTTTCTGACATGTCGACCAATTGAAGGGCTGCTAGTAGAAACTTCCCTCAACCTTTTTCAGAATCAGAATCCACTTCGAGATGAAAGCAGGGATACCCCCAGAGGCTATGTGTGAAGGGGAAGTCTGGGAGTTCCTTTCTTGTCCAGAAATAGGAAATGCACTTACCATGACGGAGATGTGCAGCAGGTGCATGTGCTCATGCAGCCCCTGAGCAGGTTCTCGCACTGTGGGCTGGGTGGCCTGGGCCAGCTGCTCCGGATTGCTCATGGACACATGGAAGAAAAGAGTGCCGTTCTCCAGCCACTGTTGCTTCCAGTGCACTTGGGAGATATCCGCGCTGGTGCCCGACATTTCTGCATCAGGGAAAAGAGAGACAGAGATCTTTAACCCTCAAAAGTCTAGTAATGCTTGACACTGAAATCATTAATTACATGGGCCATATGTCACAGACCTCCTATATGTCAGTGTTAATGGGTAGTATGTTTTGGAGGAGTGCAATATGGTGTCATTTCATTCCAAGACACATGTCAACTGAAAAACTCTGCTGAAGCATTGAAGCCCATCTGGTCCACTTTACTAGCTGAAGCAGGTCAGTTGGGGGAAGATCGTTTTCTTATATAGCTCCTAAACTTTGCCAAAGCCCTGTAGATCACTTTAGATTAGCATATGCTCATGTTTGGTGTTTTTGACGGTATTTGCTCCCTTATTTTTGTATTTAGAACATAATATCTTCATCTTTTTAATGTCTGACCTTCAAACACGAACATGGTATCCATCAGTCGAGACTTTTGACAGAACTTCACCATTTGTTCCAAATATCTACATCAAATTTACCGAGACATACGTCTAAGAGGAGGCGTTTCAGGGCATTTATGCTATGCTGGAAAAATTAGTTTCATGCCACATTATACACCACAGTCTCTTCCCCATACATGTACGCTAATACTGCTGCACTACAATAACACTACTACCTCTACCTCGACACTACTGCCCTATACTGTTTGTAAATAATGTGTAAACTGTATATCATTTGTAGTTTGTTTATTGCTTGTATATTGTGTATATTTTGAAGACTGTATATTGTAATTGTCTGTATTTATTGTGTATATGGTGTATATGTGGAGTCATTGTGTATATTGTGGACTGTCAGTACTAGACAGACACAAATTGCTGAAACCAAATTCCTTGTTACTTGGCCAATAAACCTGATTCTGATTCTATGGAGGAACCTCAGCAGGTTCAAGCATTCTAAAATACAGGCTTGCTTGAGTAAGTGTATGTAAATGAGTTGAATCTGTACGCCCGTGAACATGAACTGTACAAACTTTAGCGCCTCACTATTGATTTTGATAACACTGATGACTCTGGTGGCATCTTTCCACACGGATCCTGGAAAAATCGGTATTCAGTTTGCTCTCTACATGCATTTGTGTGGGCATAACGTCCACAAAATGACATCCACCTGAAGGACAGGTGGGCGAAACCGGAGGCACGCTTGCGTGTACAAGTTCAGGGGTCACACTTGAGACAGATCGCTCTCCGGATTAGTATTCCGCATCAGCCAGTACCCTTTGCCCAGATAAGAGAAAAAAAATGGGGCATCAAAAGCCTATTGGCTCAGCAAATGCACTTTGCGAAAGCACTCTTCTGACTTGGACACCCTTATTCTTCACTTCCTTAAATTGAAGGTGACATTGCTGAATGTGTTTTGAATCAGCTCTGGCAGCGACGCCGCTGACAACTTTGGACTTTGGAGTTTTGCGAAAGGGCAGACGTTTATTACTCCGCTAACACCCTCGAGCTTGCTTACCAAAGGCCCAATTAAAGCACCGATTCAACAATAAAGCACAAACAGAGTAAACAGGCTTAATTACATTGACGCTTTCATTATCCTCAACGACTTGTTTTTTTTTGTTTTCTACTCACAGTCCACAGTAAACAAATGATGGCATATCAGTAAAATCTATACCAACGGGGATAAAGCGATGCGCATAGGTGCTGTTAGCGTGATCTATCAAAGCAGGCCCATAATCATTACCAATGAAGCAGTGGCGAGAAAGATGCTGCTTCAGTGAATTCTGTCCCTAAGCCATCCTCACAAATCATGGACAAGCCACCCTAAACCTATTAATACATTATTGAGAACTCCGGCTCAGCACTGTGAATCAGAAAGCGCCAAAAGCTTGTGTAAGTGGTTCAGTGCTAAGAGACTGAGAGGACCGGAGAAAACGAAGCCGGAGAGAGCCCTTGAGAGGCGTGAATGAAGAGCACATGATCAGGCTCTGAGGGAGTGTTGACTGAGGGTGGGAAGATGGTTATCGGGAACCGGGATGGTCCTCCAATCGACCCAGCACACTGTTTACCACAAGCTCTGGGAACCAATGTGTGGGAACAACATTTCCTTAGACAGAAGGCTGAATTCTGTGTTTGCATATCACAGCTATATGTCCTTCTGACTTCTATTTTTTAACACTATTTGGAAATGGCAGCTTACAGTATGGCACCTCTGGCCATAACAGTAAGCGTTAATGCATAACTGGTTTATTTACTGAATTTAATATATTGAGAAACTCACACACACACACACACATGCATGATATATCTATCCAAAGACTGTAATGGTGTCATGCCAGACTGTCATGGAGTGACTCAGAATGGCCGCGGGTCATCTTCAGTGACGAGTCCCGCTCTTGTCTTGGTGGAGACGACCAACAAATCCATGTGTGGAGGCACCGTGGTCAGCACCAAGATTAACAGTTTGTTGTCAAGGCCTGTAATCACTCCACCCTCAACCCATACCAGGAACTGTGTGAGAATATTCAAGCTGCACAGTGTAGCAGATATATAGCTGGACTCATCACTGAAGATACCACTTCTGTCCTGAGACACTCCATGACAGTCTGGCAGGACACCATTGCAGTCTTTGGCAACATTGACATGGTATTAGGGCCAGTCGTCGCAACTGCCAACAGTGCTGCCTTTAACAGGATGAGTCATGGAGGGCATCACTGCTCGCTGAATGTTGGGTCACTCCACACATATCGGACAATTCCTCGAATCTCTCTCTCCAAGGTTTATGTAGGTCTCTCAGATCCTTCATATGAGTACTGCAGTCAATCCAGGCGGATTTTAATGGCTTGGCTATATTAATCCCTATCCACTTGTGAGCCTTCAATTTTTATTGATGTTCTATATTCATGCCGCTGTAACAGAGTTGCCATAAACAGACATTTACCACACCTGCAGCAGTGATGCTCAAATTTCTGCAGTGTAGTACTATTGTAAGGCATCTTAAACCAGAATATGAAAACCTGCAGTGACATTGTTTAGGCTGTGCACTGTAAAAATTGTCAGGTCAACTTGAAAACAAAGTTCAGACAAATGCTCACATTTTCATTTAGTCCTGCACCTTAGGCTAGGTCAATGAACCTGTGAATATCGTTGACTCCATGAAACAGACATCCCACCCTTCAAAAACTGGGACCAGCCCATAACCCCCCTGATTGATCGCCTTACATGCCAACTATCCACAACCCTCCTGACATTTCCTAGAACCACCATTGCTTCCGGTTACACTTAAACATATTCTTTTTTGTGCGTGTCTTTATGCAGTTACTCTGCTATAGGTTATGGTTTTGTGCAAAGCCGCCACTGCTTTTTGACTAGATGTGCCTCCAAACATCAAGGAGACCAAACGGTTGATCCTGGATCAGCCAGCATTGGGAAGGATTCAGGAGATGGAGACATCAGCAACGAGCTGGTATTTTCAGGCCAAAGAGTATAGGAGTGGATTCAATAACTTGCTTTTAGCCTCTAGTACCACACCACACATGAGACCAGATGCACAATGTTAAATTGGGCATTAGCCTCTGACTCCCGATCAGCTGGTGAGGATTAAGGTCGACCTCAGTTATCACTTTGTAGGTTCAAACCACTCTTTGCTCAGCAGCTGTGTTTAAAGAGAGGGATTTCGGTGCTCATAGGCCTCTAACCATAAATCGGTGATGGAGGCACTGTGTGAGGAGTTCTATATGTTTAGAGCACTGGCTGTGGGCCACAGTGTTTCATTGTTTGCTTCTGTGAAAATAAGCTACCTTTGGGGGTTTCCTCTAGACTATACATACACTATATGTCCCAAAGTATCCCATACCCTCTCTGGAGCAGCTGCACATACATGGAAGGTGACCTTGCCCAATGTCAAGTGTCAGCTGAAGGGGTATAAAGCCACCCCAGCATTTTAATTTGTGGAGTAGTGGAACTGTGCTCTCTGTAGTGATGGAGCTCCATCCAGTACCTTAGGGATGAGTTGGAGTCATCCACAATGAATCATCCAACATCAGTACCTGACCTCACTAGGGCTCTTGGGGTGGAATAGAATCATGTCAACAACACATGAACTGCATTACTGTGCTACAGAAACAGCAGAGCCTTTAAGGCTGTATTCTCTGTGAAATGATATCAAATCAAGTCATGTCAAGGTTTATTTATATAGCATCTTTTACAACAGATGTTGTCACGCAACAGCTTTACAGAGCATCCGGGTCCAATTCCCCTATGAGCAAGCCAAGTGGGACTTGACAGTGGGAAGGAAAAACTCCCTTGGAGCAAGAGGAAGAAACCTCGAGAGGAACTAAGACTCAAAAGGGATTCCCACTCTTCTCCTCTCTGGTCGACACCAGATAGCAAGACAAGCACAAACGCAATATAATAAAGGGTCAGATTTTGCAATTATATGCCATATTAAAAAGAATAACTGACTATTATGGGAGTAGCAATGAGAAACAGACCTGAAAGTCTGAGCTGGGTCAGCCGAATGCAGGAGAAGCTTCCTCATAGCATAGGACAACATGAAGCTCCATGGTAGGTAAACTGGTCAGAAATGCAAGCAAGAAGTGGGCACGCAGTCAACACAGAAGAAGCAAGAGCATCAGACCGCACAGGATGGGCAGTAGTTCCACATTTGATAGAGAGCTCATGTGAACCTGCCCAGCAAATCTCAATTCAGTTCAATTTCAGTCATTTTGAATGCAGTAAATGGATACCAAAATGTTGAGGTTTGCAGCCACATGCCGCGACCGAGCATGGAGCCAGTGTGGGGGTCAGAGGCACTGCAATTTCATAACTTTTGCTGCACAAACTCTTGCACCATTTAGAATGTGGCAAGTCTAAACCTATTAAACTTTAGAGTTATGCACTATGGAAAAACAGCCAGTACACCACAATTAAGATGACTAAGGCATGTCTGAGAGACGGCAGCTATTTCAGTCCTGATTATTTCTATATATAGTGTATGTCAAATGTCATTTACCCTTCTACAGGGTTGTGGGCGGGAGTGAGCTAAAACATCTACATTGTGGGTGGGAGTGGGACAAATGTTGCTAATTTTTGGCGGGAGCGGACGGGAGCAGGATTAATTCTAGTGGGATTGGGATTCAATATTTTGGATGTCATTTATCCTCATACGGGGCTGCAGGCGGGAACGGGCCAAAACGTCTACATTGTGGGTGGGAGCGGGACAAATGTTGTTAATTTTTGGCAGGAGAGGACGGGAGCAGGATAAATTCTAGTGGGAGCGGGATTTAAAAAAATCAGTCGTCTGCAGATCTCCAATGCAGAGCAACAGATGGATTACAGTCTGTAATTTTCGAACTACGAAGTGTTCCTATAAGGTAATAGCACAATAAGTTTATGTACAACGCAGATGTACATAATAAAGCGTTTAGTGTATATATATTTGTCTGGTCTCACCATACAAAAAATGGTCACCTGTGACTGAAATGTACCTAATAGCATGTAATACCTCCACAAGCACAGACTGGCATGGGCTGGTTTCTGGATGTAGGCCACGACAGTGTACAGCCACTCTTGCATCAAAGAATTGCGCAGTTGGGCCAGATTTGGTGGATGCCTTCCTGGCACAGTTCTGAGGAGAAGTTCCTATGGACTGGGATTATTGCCACTGCTGGTAGACCCATTTGACCACACGTTTCAATACACCTGCAGATTCAGGTACTTCCTTCACAGTATGGCCTTTGGCACGCCCAAAAACAATCACTCCTTTTTGCCAATTATTAACACCTCATGTATGAATCCTGTTGCACACCCTGTAGGTATGTATAGCCTGTTCATCTATGTGCAATGCCATCTGCAGGAGACTGAAGTTGATTCCACCATATATCTATATATATATATATATGTGTGTGTGTGTGTGTGTGTGTGTGTGTGTGTGTGTGTGT